>CAXHWN010001099.1:0-17000 GCA_964020975.1 Hermodice carunculata | reverse complement strand
GGCACGACAGAGTACTCGGAATAAGTGGCTTGGATTTTCAATTGGCAGTGTGTCGGTTTAATGATGAGATGCACCAGTGCTACCCTGCAAAACATAAATCGGAAACACATGCACATACGAAAACCCTAGGGCGTTTGCGCAGAATGTATTTGCGCTGCTCTAATAAAGTGGTTTAAAGATAATTCTGCCTTTTCTGCTAAAAGTTCAAAGTCTTCGCTCTGGTAGCATTATACCTTTCAAACTATCAGTTTTGTTTATTTCAAAATCACTCGATTATATCGCATGGTGATAATGCTGCCTCAATTTAGGCTGTAATGATTAAGCACCGATGTAAGTTTGATGTATTTTCTTAGCTTCATTATCTTAAAAAGAATCTCTAAAGCTAAATCAGCCGTGTAGATCTGGTCACTAGTTGCTCAAAATTTCATTAGAGGGTTTTGTTTTGACATTATTAAGAGATTTCTTGGAGTGGTAAGGTGAATACAGTGATGTACATATTATTATTAATCTATGTCATTCAGGAAGTGGATTGTTATCGCCTTGGCCATTAGCAGTATGTTTGACCTGTTACACTGTAGTCTGTTGCTGTGGTAACCAAAGAAGATCATTGTACAAGAATGATCAGGTCAAGGCGATAACAATCGACTTCCTGATTCATAGATCAGTTCAAGTTCAAGGAGAGAGTTCAGTTATGTCACTGTGACTGCGAATGGCGTTTTCTGTCTTCGCCGTAATAATGGTGGCTGTGTACTCACAAAAGGCGAAAACGCACTTAATAACGTCAAATACACTGCTGTGAATCATGTTGCATGACCAATTATAAACAGACAATCTTGTAAACTTAAATGCAGTGATAAAATATAGCGTTCTGACGTCTCCATATGGTGTATTTTGGAAGTCATAAAAAAACGTGCGTCTCTGTAATGCACTGCCCGTCGTTATCTGCATCAAGTCCAAGACAACCTATTTGGACAAAATTTTCAAACATGCTTCCTTAAAATTGCTGAGATTGAATTGATACTTTTCACAAAAAGTCATACACTTTAAAGGCCTGTACTAACACAAAGGCCTTTTGCCCCTTGAAAAAATGAAGTACATTGTTCTCAACGTACCGTTTTTTGAATTTGTCATGCCACCTACTACGCCCTGAGGAAAAAAGCACAGTCCATATCTGTGCTATTGAAAACTTGTCTCAGTTCCTTTACGTGGGGTTAGACACATTTAGCTCGACTGCCCCATACCTCGATCATTTCACTAAAATTGATTTTCACATTCACGTGTCAGGTACATGATATTTCATTCTATGAAAACATTTGACCTTATTTCGATCAAATATAACCTATAACAGTGACTAACCAACTTCACCTCAAGTGGCCACCATTTTTAGATTGGAATGAACTTGCAAAATTGCTTTTGCTATGTCATATTAAGCAACACAACACTATCGTGGGACAGGAAGGGTACACTAACACTTTTCCAGATACTGTCGCCAAGCTATACCCTATCCACGCTTTCATACACACTCAAGATACTACATACATGGCCGTGTATCAAAGATGCTTTTGAAACAATATAGCTTTTGAAATGGTAAGTTTTTGACATGGGTTTAGAAAACATAGTTCCCAAATTCTTGTATTCACTACAATTGACGAAATTTTGTGGTTGCCCAATAACAATTTCCTATTAGGATCCGATCTTGTGCCAGTTAACTTTGACATGTCCTGATTGAACGTCATTCCTCACTTTTTAACAAAATCATATGGCACATTTAGCGTACTGTATAACTGCTCTCCACTATCAGCTGCACGCACCACATCATTAGGATACAATGGAAAGGGAATGGCTCCCCTTCCCTACAGTACACCTATATTTTTAAGTCCAAAATGTCTACCAAATCAGCCATGACCAAAGAGAGCAACGAAGCAGACAGAATACCTTCATGTTTTATCGCCATTTATAGCACCATACCATGAACCTTCAAATGGCCCTAAAATTACTTTGTTCTACAGATTTCCATAAACGCCTTGGATCAGACGCCCGGCTCTACTTGGGATTCCATTTTCTCACAACTTAAAAAAACAGTTTATCTGCATTAAAGGTGTGAACATTTATATGATAACAAGAAACGAAAGCCATATTTTCTGTCCCCGTTGTTCCTCATAATACAGAGGCCTTCAGGATACCGAACTGGTCTTCTAATCGTTTATCATTTTTTTCTGTAAGCACCATGGAGCAAACATGAAATACCATGCTGCTCCATAAATGTCATACACTACCTCTAAATTACAGAAGTGAACAATTTACACACGTTTGAGGTGATAGTTATTCCAGGGTTATAACCTTGTGAATATGCACAGCTCTGTATGTAAATCGTTGTGCTAAAACCGTGAGACTAGTTTTCAGGGAACTGTTCCGTAAGATGGCAAAAATTGAAACATTCAACCAGTCTTTTAAACATAAGTTGGCTCCCGTGTTTCAAGAAATTCGTTGGGTATGTCATCAATCCCAGCCTTATACTTTTTTTATCAATTTGCTTTTTTGCGAACCCACCCTATCAGCGTAAATTACCACATCAGTAAGTCCACTTGTATCACAAAAAATAAGTCCTCAGCTTTGCGACCTTCTCTCTGTCAGTGACATTGGCCATCTTTGGGTTGTCATTTTAATTTCATATCCCAAGAGTTTTCCAATGTTCATCAAATAGCTCATAAGTGAAAACTGTAGCTGCACTTTACACGTTTCAATATTCGCCAGTAAGTTTCTGTTTCATGAGCACCTTTATAAAAAATAGCCAATATGACGTTTGCCACCCTTTTTAAATTTTATTTTGATTTTCGTGTTTTCTTTTCAGATAATCCTCCCAGATTTGTTTATACCCGGTCCACATTTACATTGTTGCTGCTTAAAAATGATCTATTGAACCTGATGGCCTTCATTTGACCTTTTATTTTGATAATTACCAATAAAAACATAATAATACAGCTGTTGTGTGTGTTGGTCTTTGCTTTATTTATTCCACCAATCCAGCTTGTTTCAATGTCCTTTTCAGTATTTCGTCCTGAAGCTACCTTAATCTGCCTCCCTTCACAATTCATGATTTTGGCCACTTTGAATTCTAAGTCTGTGTTTTGTGACAGGCAAGCTTTTCATCAAGACTCCTGTAAATGAGTGGAAAAAATATGTCAGGAAAAAAAATTGTACAAGTTTCTCTTGTAAAATAACACGTTTTGAGAGGTATAACCAGCCATTTAAAATGCTGTTTTAAAAATGTTTATCGCTGCAACCTCCATATCAGAGAGAGATCATTTTGTGGTGTTAAAGATACGCCATATTGAAATAATTTTGTATGCTGGAGAAAATAACGATGCTGAGTGCAACAAAAATCTCTCATGCGCACGACAAAATAATGGTCTTGTGTAAAAAGTTAAAAAAAAAAAAAGTAAATACAGAGAGAGAGAGAGAGAGAGAGAGAGGGAGAGAGAAAGAGAGAGAGAGAGAGAGAGAGAGAGAGAGAGAGAGAGAGAGAGAGAGAGAGAGAGAGAGAGAGAGAGAGAGAGAATCCTGCACATTGGATTTATGTTGTATGCAGGGTATGATTGCTGTAGTGAGTAAAAGAAATCCGCAACATTCTCTCAAAAACATTTTGACACCTTGTGACCATATATAGAGAACCATCCGTTCATGCAAATAAATACTAATTATACCAACTTTTCCTCGTCATCATATAATTGTATTGCATGCATATTGCTCTGATTTATGGCTTTGTTAGTGAATCCATTCATACCAAATTAGAGCAAAAACGGCCCCGCTATGCCCTTATGGAAGTGTAAATGAAAAAAAAAATCAAAATACGCCAGATTGCAACCCGCCAGATTCAGAATCAGCACTCTTAAATTAAACACAAAACACTAAAACATTGCGGTACTCAGAAGTGAAATCTGTCCCTTCACATGGAATTTCTTTGCTGTCATTGTTGGGTTTGAAATTTATTAATATGGATCATGTTTTTTTTCGGTAATATTTGATAAATACTGCTTTGGCTATCTTGTGCTGTGGGCTGTATTCTCCGACTCCTAGTTATAGTGCAGGTAGACTGTTATAATGTTCCAGATTCAAAAGATATCACAAAAACGACGTAGGCCTACTTTCCTCTTTTGCTGTAAACTTACCTGACTGAGAAGTGGGGGGAACTAAAAAGTGATAGACCTACCAGATTTCTTTTCACTTTGGCAGAATTAATAAAATTTGTGTTTTAGGTAGTAAGGCCTATACATTTTGGAAACAGTATAGTCTGTAGTTAATTGAGAATATTTAAAAGGTTGAGAGGACCAGTTTAAAACAACCAGTTGCCATTTATGGGTGACTGCCTATGTCAAGTCAGGAGTGAAATTTAGTTCTTCACATTGGTATTGGAGGATGAATGTTGATGCTTTGACAACTCTGGAATCTCTTTGCTCTCATTGTTCAGTTTGGAATTTATGAATATGGATCATGTTTTTCTGTACACATGGCTGCAAGGTTCACTTAAATCTGTCTGTTCGGCGACTTGACTGTTGAAGAGACAGGCCTGCGGCCAGACTTCGATTATGGGGTGTCTCAATAGCATAAATTTTGGACCTTTGCTATATTATATGCCGTATAAGTACAAATGTCCCTGGGCACTAATTTCTCTGGATTGATATATATATATATACTAGAGCCTGACGAAGCATGCATTTTGAAACCGAACCGGTTACTCGGTACTCGGTACTAGGTATATATTTCCGGTATATGCAATTCAAACTTGAAACGTTAGACAGGGGTCTATAACTGTAGCCGTTTTGCACTGGGGCATTGGCGTTGTTAATGTTATAAAGGCAATTTTATGCAACCCATATTACACTCTTAATTGCAAAGTATCGTTTCTTGCATTCTTTAAAGTGTATACAGGTGCAAAAAGTAACCTCGGTGACCTCTTTATTTAACTTTAAAGCTAACATTGACAGTGAAAACCGAACCCAAACGCTTAGCAACTGTAAAAGCCGAACCAGAACCCGGCGTCAGTCCTGAAACCCGTTAAGTTCGGGTTCGGTTGTTCGGATTTGGTCAGGCTCTAATATATATATATACATATATATATATATCGCATTGTTGCATTTTTTCGAATCACTGAACTGGATAAGCATTAAAAATAACAATTTCTCGGTTATTACTTTCCGAAATTCTACTGAATGGGAATATTTTGTTTATAGAGAAGTAGGCTACTCTACTCAATTTATCTGATTTCTTGAAACTTCACAAATTCAATGGGTTCTAATGATTTTTTTTCAGAGAAGTTTATATTGATCTTGTTGCGATCACGAAGATACTGACTTCAATCGTAAACACCATAATGTATATTGTTTCAGGACACAATTTTGTTTCGTTTCACATCGTTTAAACAAGTATCTAATAAAGGGCAAGAATGAATCCACAGGTGTCGCGTGGTGTACTTCGTCGATCATGTACTCCTCAAAAATTCTGTAAATTACAACTAGAACAAAATTGTTATCAAACCTAAGAGCCATTCGATCCTACTGAAGACTGCATCAGCATATATTGAAATTCATTGATGAATAATGCATACACATACATGTCTATAAAACAACACAGAAATACAATGTATGATAATAGAATATCTCCATTGCGTGTCAGCTGATTCCATTACTATAAATCTTAAGAAAACACTAAATTGTTCCTGTCTAATCCAAAAATCATTCCTACATGTGTTGCAGGCACACAACGGCATTTAAATCAGGATTGATTGCATCATCTCAGGAATGAAAAGAAGCCTGCTTCCAAACGTTAGAAACAATCATTTCGTTCGAGTAAACAATTTATTTGGTCAATATGAACTTCGAAAAGCATTTACCTATTTTGGAAGACAGAAAAATAAGTGTAAAGTATGGCGGATTTTTTGTTCGTTTTTTGTAAATTTGTTTTGTTTTTTGTTTTTGTTTTTTTGTTTTTGTTTTTGTTTTTGTTTTTGTTTTTTTGTTTTTTATTTTTTGTTTTTTGTTTTTTGTTTTTTTTTGTTGTTTGTCTTTTGTTTTTTGTTTTTTTTTTGTGTTGTTTCGTTTTTTGTTTTCTTTCGTTTTTTTTTACTGTTTTTTCTTTTTATACAAACAACCATAATTATTGCATGCTCACGAGACAATTTGAAATTGGCGGATTTTTTGTGGTTTTTTTTTTTTTTTTTTTTTATTTTTTTTTTCTTGTTTTCCTGTTTTTTTTTTTTTTTTTTATACACACTACAACAGTGATCTTGTGCTCACTGAATAATTACAATATAGTAGATTTCTATTTGTTGTTTATACATAACACCATTATCACTTTGTGCGCACAACATAATGCCAATATGGCGGATTTTTTTTTTTTTTAATATTGTTTTTTTTTTTTTTTTTTTTTTTTTTTTTTTTTTTTTTTTTTTTTTACATAATACCATTATCTTGTGCACATCAGATAATTCCTATGGTCAATTTTATTTGACACACTACAGCAATTATCTTGTGCACACATAATTCCGATATGGCAGATTTTGTTTTCTTTCACACGTCCGTTAGTATATCGTGCAGACAGGATAATTAGAATATGGGGATTAGTTTTAACACTACGCACTTATTATCTCATGCGCACAAGATAGTTCATAAATGGTTGATTTTATATTTTCCTTTTTTGTGTGTGTTTGTTTTTTACACATACCTATTACTATCACGTGCACTCAAGAATATTCAAATATGGCGCCTTTTATTTTTCTTTATTTTTATCTTTTTTTTTTTTGACACAAGAGCATAATTATATCGCACGCACAGGACAATTCCACAGTGGCAGGGTTTTTTACACACCACCTTTATTATCTTTTGCTAGCGAGAAGATTCCAATATGATGATTTTTTAACACATGTCTCTTTTTGCGCTCCATATTGTATAATCTGGAAGAAATTGACATATAGTTTTTGTCGTTGTTGTTTTTGTTGCAATTGTTGTTTTTGCTGCTGTTGTTGTTGTTGTTGTTGTTGTTGTTGTTGTTGTTGTTTTATCTGTTTTGATTTTCTGGTTTTTTGCTTGATAGTTTTTTTTCTTCTTTTTCTTTCTTTTTCAATTTTTCTCTTTTGTTTTCTTTTAAAAGTTACCCCTTTGCCATATATCAGTTAGAATACATATTTTTAAGAAAGCTCTTTTTCAGAGCTCTGACCATAGTGGTAACTGCATTAACATGTACATTGGGAGATGCAAATGCATCTTTAACAAAGATACATCTATATCTCACAATGTACATGTATCTTTGTGTGTGTCTGTATGTGTTTGTGTTTCCCACATATGCCATATTATCAGCTGGATTGCTTCATATTGGCATCTGAGTTTGGTGTCCTCAGACTGACTCTTTTTTTTGGGGGGGGGGGCACAATCAACAGGTTTATGGTTGCTGGAATTCATACGACTCGAGTCCTTTGGGCCAGAATTGTATTGTCAGGTCTGACACATGTAACATAAGTCTGAAGTACCCATTCACACTTAACTCTAACCACAACACTCACTGTGACCAGTTAAGCCAAACTTTTAAAAAACAATTTCCTGAAAGTTAAATATTTTGAATGCATAGGCACAAGGTAATTAATGTGATCTCTTACCTCTTTACTCAAAACGTTTTTGGGTCAGCATTCAAAATATTCAATATGATCATCGAGGTATAAACCCCTTTGTACCTTGATATACTCAGGCCATAGTGGTAGCTGCATTAACATGACTCTTTAACCAGTGCTGCTCATTGTACAATTTTGTTCTTTCAGCCCATATTATGTACCATAGAATTTATAATGTGTCTATATAATTGATGCAGGATCCTCGATGCCAATGCAAACCAGCCTATGCACGGTACGAAAATTACGCGGCCTGTTCTAGTTTCAACATAATTTGAATGACTTCGATGGCCGGAGGGAAAAGTAGTTTCATCTTAGTCATAATTTGTCTGCCAAAATACAACTTTTACATGATAGAAACTCAATGTGTATTGCACTGTCTAGTGCCAACAAAGAAAAAGTGTTCAACTTACCTGTTTAGCTTATCCCTTAGTCCAAAATGGCCCAATATTCCTGATTTACCAGGATTGACGCTAGTTACAGCGTGTGTGTGAGTCGCATGCTTTGGGATGTGCGTCGGTGCAGCAGGGACCTACTCAGAAGTCCCACGGCGGTGCACATTTCTTTCTTTCTTTCATTCTTTCTTTCTTTCTTTCTTTCCTTCTTTCCTTTCTTTCTTTCTTTCTTCCCCAAAACACAAGCATATTATATGAATATATATATAAAGGTAATCTATATGCATAACCTGTCCATTTAGTTCAAAATGACCTCAAATGATGATGGTAAATTACCGTTCTTAAATATTTTATAATTTATCAACAGGTCCCCGAATGATAATAACATATTGAACACCCAATTCTTGTATGAAGTTTGTGGCGTCCTGACATCACAAATAGTATAACTTGAAGAGGAAGTAAACAAACTACGTTGGAAAAATATAATGGCACAGCTGCATGTATACTATAATAGGTATTCTTGGCACAGCTTTAGCCCTCTGTTTAATCAAGACAACTGCGTATTTCGGGCATGATGTTTTCAGATATATATGCTTCAGCTGGCATGGAATTGAAAAAAAAAATAGACGTCTACTGAATGTAAATTCTAGGCAAGATAAAGGTGTCATGTGAGTTTGCAAATATGGACGTCTCATTAAAGTCAATCTATGACAAGAAATAGATATCAAAGGATGACCCAAAGTGACTTTTAAGTGACTTTTGTTTTATTTTATTTATTTATTTTTGTTTTTTGTTTTTTGGCCTCCACGAAAATTTGACATGAAATCAATCACATCCGAAAGACGTGATTTACTGGTAATTAACGACATCGCACGAAATCAAACAAAATATGATAGCTTTTTAAGACACCAGGTGAAGCGTTCATAAGGAATGTGGGCCAACAACTGTATCCTTCTGCAACAACGATACAGGAGTGGCGTGCAGAATCCACAGCTACGCTCAGTTACTAAAATAGCCCCGTTTTTGGTCCCCAAATGACTGGTGACAAATTTTTGGCCGTTCATGCAACGAATAGTATTTTGCTTGCATATTAATCTTACAAATACCCAAATGACCGACTTTGAGACGAAAAAGACTATTGAGAAAATTCACAAAATTTGTTGTGTAATTATTGTTTGAATAGAAAATACCACCGACTATGGCACTTTCAACATATTTCATAAGCTAGACAGAGACGAAAAGTATTTTATACAATATTGAAGAAAGTCTATATCCTGGTTTGTTTGAACGTACTATGCTGTATATGAAAGAACAAATATGGTAATGCTAAGCAGAGCACTAGAGTTCAGATTTAAGTTTTTCCCATGGGGTTGGTGTCTAAATAGTCGTTGGGATTGCGGTTCAAAGGGATTTTTTTCCTCTGGGAAGGTGTATCCAGTAGTCAGTCTTGTCCTAAGAAAGGGGTAGTATTAAAGTGTTTGCGTTTAACCCCCGCTGGATAAAAATACTTTCTGTAACAGTGCCTAATGTTCACCACATTACAAGCCTGCAAAGAGAAAGGCCTTTCTCCAGTCAAAGCTTCATTGTCCTGCTGTTTCAAATTTTGTCCACTGATCCATTATTAGGCACTTCTTATCAAACTGAAAAAGAAGTGTATTTTATTCAGAAACACTGCATGTAGCCCTCTCTCCACATTGAACCAGTACCTGTCTGCTACCCACGCTTGACTCCATTAACTGACTCCACATTCCAACTTGTGTCCAATATTTGTTCTTAGAATCTGTACCATTAGTCAGCAGCCAAGGGTGCGAACCTTTCAAAAATATCCGCCAAACAGGTCAGTGTTGATTTTGGCGGGGGAAGTACTGTAGAGATAAAAACTGAATGATGCTCAGCTGGCATCTTTGAGCCGCTAAACAAATGGAAAAGGCAAGATGTTGTATCGAATGGTGCATGAAGTTCATTTTTGTCTTCTAAAACTTCACCAAAATTGTCAAGAATAACCATACGACGTCACTTGGCAGTTCTAATTATTCGATATGACATCCAAGATGGCCACCGAACTGAAGCAAGATGAAATAAATAAATAAAAAAAAAAATAAATAAACAAAAAATAAATCGATAAATAAAAAATAAATTAATAGATAAATAAATGAATAAATAAATAAATTAAAATAAATAAATAAATAAATAAATAAATAAATAAATAAATAAATAAATAAATAAATAAATAAATATTCGTTTAAGTGTACTTACTTTTCAGGACACCCAAACAAGATTTTGAATAATGCCAAATATTATATTGATTGGTAGTTCTAACATTCGACATGGTAGATCTAAAAATTCAAAATTTGGTTAAGATGCCCAGTGCCATGATCCAAAAGACAATCCTGTATAGAATGAATATCATATTTGAGTGAAGCTCTATGAAAAGTGTGAATAAGGTTCTGCTATTATCATTAAATATCTGTCCATAGTTACCAAAGGTGAACCAAAATTACTTGTTATTCGATTTTGTTTTAATTATTTTAAAGTGGCCTCTGAAATCTATCTATCTATCTATCTATCTATCTATCTATCTATCTATCTATCTATCTATCTATCTATCTGTCTGTCTGTCTGTCTGTCTGTCTGTCTGTCTGTCTGTCTGTCTGTCTGTCTGTCTATCTGTCTATCTATCTATCTATCTATCTATCTATCTGTCTATCTGTCTGTCTGTCTGTCTGTCTGTCTTTGTCTGTGTGTCTGCCTGTCACTTTATCTATCTATCTATCTATATATTCATCTATCTATCTCTCTCTCCATATATATATGTATATATATATAAATATATATATATATATATATATATATATATATATATATATATATATATATATATATATATATATATATATAGAGTTGTATGTGTGTGTCTATACATGTAGTTACTTGTATTTGGCCTTTATCTCCTTTTCAGAAAAAAATAGAGCAAAAAAACTAAGGATGAGAACTAGAAAATATGCTGCTTAAGTGAAGTGGAGGGTCAACTTCAACACAGCACACGGTACAAGTTTAAGTGATCGCTGATATCACCAGCGTCAGCACAAAATTGGCTTGCACTGAATCTTTATAGTCTGCATTAGGTTAATTGCTTGAAGATTTTGAGAAACAGGCTCATGTAAATTTTTATTTTATTCTCCAGTAGATAATATTTAGATTTTCTGATTGATTAAAAAGAAGCAATTATTTTTGTACCCCGCCTTTAATGGCCTTCCTATTCACAGAACAGGTGTGTGTGTGAGTGTGTTTGTTTTTTTTAACATACCTTGGTTGTAATAAGGCTCATAAATATTAATGAGGACTGTCAAAGGTATACATCAATCAGCCTCATTTTAGATTAACTGTGATCATCTGCAGAGTGCAGCATAAGTGTCAGTGTAAATGTTTTGCCCACTTTACAGAGAAATTAATCGAAGAGAAATGGAGCTGAATTATCCCAAAAAAGCAATGTTAAAGCAAACATAAAAGCAGCCAGAGCATTGATGTTTTTCACACGCAAGATCCAGTAAATGTTACCTTTTACAGGGTAAAATCTTCACTAATTGTGTGTTCTGGGGATACTAGAAAATTTCCACCTGAATTCATTTGTTTTCCATTCAACCTGCATCTTCATGAGATACAAATATCTAAGGTGGACGATTCCTTGTATCCCCTGAACAGACAGTCAGTAACCGATAATATACTTTTAACATTGCACTGCTACAAAAGAAAATCAAAGGTTTTCCTGCTTCAGATCTAAAACCCTGGTGCTATAATGATTATAATGATCAACAAGAGTCCTCACTGTCGTATTTTTGCTTACATTATGTATATGTTTTAAAAGCCTAGTGTAGTCGGGTTTGAACTCTTACAAGCAGCCACGTATTAAAAAAAAATCCCCCAAAGTAGTATACAGTCTGTGTTCCTTGTGAATTCATATACAGAAATCTATTAGCTTTAAGCTCTATGATTAAAGTTTTCGCAACTCCAGTCCCAGTCTAATCCCATAAAGGAGAGTCATGCAAAGAGGTACACAATGTTTGAAACAGCTGTTGACCTATAGAAGGAAAAAAAACTTTTTCAAATCAAGGGGCTTCAAAAGATCGATATTCCATGAAATTCTTAGTTACTTTCGTATGATGGGGATGGGGTTATAAGCTAATGCAAGTCTCCATCGTACAAAATAGATGTTTGTAAAGCAAAATGCAAAGAAAAATGTATCAAACTCATTTGAACACAGTGTTTAAATAATTTATTCTCTTGTAGATATATCATAAAAGAGGTACACAGAATACTCGAATACTATTGAAACACAGTCATGCAAAGCGGGTACTTTGATCCAACATTTACATAGAGTTTAAGGTACTCTTTCAATGTAAATTCCACTTTAAATTTTAGCAAATGGGAGTCTGTCCCACAATCTAGATACTCAAGTTTTTCATCCCATATTCAACTGTTGATAGGACCCCATCAGAAAATTGACTTCCATATTAAAATTATTTCAACAGCTTTTGAGATATTTGCTTTGATGTATTTGACAGATAAAATGATCAAGATATTCAAATTGGTCATTTGCGTTAGAAATAGCTTTTTGGTTGTCTTCCCTTAGAATATGTATTATGTTTTCTGTAACAATAACATTGAGTTTTCTCGCAAATTCACTGCATCCATCAAGTATTTTCCCATGAGTAAATCTCAGGGGCGTTCTGAGTAAATCGTCTGTATAAACTAAACTTTTCATTAAAATATGTAGTGAATGAGGCACAAAAAACATCACGCTCATCTGTCTAGATTCTGGAAAGAATAAGTAAAAGATTTTTGCCTAGTTTAACTTCATCCAAATATGTTAATGGTTCAGTAGTATAATTGTTCCAAATGACTCTGATTTTTTGGTTGAAATTGAATTTAGCAATAAAACGAATCGAAATTTGTGAAATACCCCTTTGACAAGTAACCGAAAAAAATCCAATGTATTGTACTCTATCCAACGCCCAAGTGGCATCAACAAGTATGACCAATCAAAAAGTTAACCTTTTACATGCCTCACTTTGATCCCACACTTAGTCTGTGAACTTTCTGTTGACGTAAGCTTGTATTTGGGTATCTAATATAGCATAGTGTCCGTCACGTTTCCTGGCGCAACCTCATGCAGATGCATTGAGGTAAGAAGCAATGACAAGTGCATGGGCAGTGACTGAGGGCTGTGTATTTTATCTTCAGAATGGTGGCTGATGTCACCATAATGTTTACCATTTTTCCACTTTGAATACTTTTGCTGATTAAATCAAAGTACATTCTGCTGATTATGTCATTTGCGTCTATGGGATTTAATGTAAACTCTTCAAACAAAACAAAAGCGCTGACGTTGTCCAATCATACAAAATGTCGACTCCCACCAAAGTTGCATCTATAGATTTAAGTTAAGATTCGCTCAATTGTTTCGTAAAAAAACTACATCTACATGTATTGGCACATGTTTCATCCACAGAATTCTCCGCCACTTTCCCATGGCCGTTAACATGGACTCCCTATTGGGTTCTAATTAATATTCAAAAAAGGTCATGTGCTCATTATTCATTCTTTTTGTAAACCTTTTTTCTTCCATTTATAACACCTTAGTGAAATAAATTAACACTTATGTTCAGCATACTGCCTTTGAACTTAATGTTGCGGTCATCTTCGACGTTATCTTGAATAAGTGAATAAGCTCAATGATACCAGCTGGGCATCATTCAGTTTTTGCTTCCACTACAGTTTGGCTACCAAAATCAACAATAACCTGGTTGGGGGATTTGTGCAACCATAAAAATGCCTTCTTGACTACAGACTACATGCATTAAATGATGTTAAAGTATATTGTTATTTAATCATTAATGTAATTAGATAGTTGTATTCTTTCTTCAATAGAACGACACAGCTTATGTAAAGTGTATAAATAACATATCTTTCATGGAAGACAATTCCAGATTAGATATTTGTGACGTTATGTGTTAATATCCATAGTCACTGGTGTCATCATTTATAAAAATAAAATATTCAGAGTTTATTCTATTTTTTTTTGCACACTAACAGGGACATTATGTTATAACTCTTACAGCTTGGCGTTACGCAGGTGATAGAAACCTAAGTGACTTATGTAATTTCCTCCATTATTTTTATAATGCCTAAAGAATTGAGCAGTAGGCACAAGACAGTCTCGATTTACATACAACATTTAAAACATACTCACAATTGGGAAATACAATAGATTCAGGTTAGATTTAAATATGTATAGAGAGGGTTAACATCAGATATTTTCCTAAACATTGCCTTCACAGAAACACAACATCATACTTTATTGCCAAAGTACCTAAATTGGCTGGGATCTTTTGTAGATAACGTGTCTATGTAAATTATAGTTTTTTTTTTTTAAGTTTAATCCAATTCTGAACACATGCATAGCTTTTATAATGTGAACAAATTGTTGCATATTTATGTATTCGGTTGTAAGCAGTCTTAGCTTGACGAAAGTATTTATAGCATGTGTATTAAATTCAGAGTAACGAATTACATGTAGCAATGTCGTTTGTATTTGTATCAGTTTCTACATGCTATTTTTATAGTTAGCTTTCCATAATAAATGGCAGTAAAGGAAAAAAGAATAGGTTGATATTGATACGATTGACTTAAGGATATAACTACTTAATTTCCATCTGTATTTTTTAATAAATTTCGCCTTTATTTACTAAGGTTCTCTGATATGTATATATATATATATATATATATATATATATATATATATATATATATATATATATATATATATATAATATATATATATATGGGCTTTCAAAATTAATTTAAACCTAAAACAATCATGAACAGTGAGATAAACAGTGAAAACGGTTCAGCGTTAGCCTCGAGCGCTGATTTTTGAATATATTTTGACGGAGATTGTAAATTTCTATTCTGTCAGTCCAATTTCATTAAGAACAAACAAATTTGACAGTAACGTTACTAACAAGATATTCAAATTGAGAAGCCCCCGATCGGAAAATTTGGTATTGTCTTGTGAATCTTCCAATATCGTTTGTTTGATATCCTGCATCAAGTGTAAATCACAATATGTGGGCCTAAGTACTCAAACAGTTAAAAAGAGATTTCATGGTCATAAAACTACAATTAAAAATTACAAGTTAATCACTTTTTTGTGTAACCATTACATTTCTGCGGAACATTCGCATTTGGATTGCCGGGTACAAATTATTGATTACATAGAGCCGAATTTGTTAGACCAAGACAGTTATGTTAACACAAGGAAATTATTACAAATGGAAGAGTTTTGGATCAAAACCTTTAATTCAGCATTTCCTTATGGACTCAATGACATAATTTTAGGCTTCAGTGTTGTTAGGAATTTGGACTTTGCAACTCTTGACAGCAGTTACACACCTTTTCATAATAATCAGGCTGGTATTCAAAGAAGAAAAAGAAGTCATGGACAAAAAAATCAGGGAAAAACAGGAAAAGTAGGAATGTGGATACAAAAGACCTTGTCCATAATTTACTACTGGCTTTCTCCAATGGCATTGATCAATTACATACAGCTCTTAAAGCACTATCATTTCGAGACATAACAAAAATCAATGAATATTTGGGTCTCACTGATTCAGAACACTTGTTTCCGCAAAATGTTTGTGAAATTGAGTACGCTTACACAACAACTATTCGGAATCAAATGTTTGCAGCATTCCTTTCAAACACAAAATTATTGATTCACTAAATATTCAGCCCTTTTTCAAACTGAAATTTGTTCGTAACATGATTCCCAAGGAGTGCAAAATAAAAGACCCCCCATCATTCCCTATAAATATGGCCCTATAAATATGGCTACAATATTGGACAAAGTATCATGAATTACAAGAAATTTCTGGCTTCAATTACTCTAAAAGATATCGCAGCAAATCAAAATTGTGACTGTATGTCTAACAGTAAACATTCTAATTTTGTTGATGCATACCACAAACATGTATTTACAGGTAATTTAGATATCATACATAATTCAAGTTTAAAAGAAATTATTGAAAAAAGGTACAAAACAATGGGCAAAGAAAGAAAAAAATTGTATTTCAGAAATTTGAAGTATGGTTTTCAAACTTGAAACGAGTCTTTAGAAATAGAATTTATCGTGCCAAATCCCACATTAAGAATTTCAATACGGTTAATCTAAAACAACCTGAAGTTTCAAAAGCAGTCAAAGAACTACAAGAAAGATTTGTAGTCACTAACATAGATAAGGCAGGGAACAATTTTGGGATCATCTGCAAAAAATATTATCTGGATGTTTTGAAAAAAGAACTTGGTATAAACAGTAATTCAGACATAAGAGGAAATGACGTTTATAAATTACACAAACAATCCATTGATAATTTGATAGATACACATAAAGATGAGATGAAAAGGAATTTTAATATAAAAAATTCTGAGGAGGACTCCTCTACTCCACTTTTGTTCTGGATACCCAAATTACATAAGACCCTTTAAAATCTAGATTCATAGTCGGTGCTGCAAATTGTACAATAAAACAAATATCAAAAGAAGTAACACTGTGTTTGACTGCAATTAGGATTCATTTTCGGAAATAATGTAATGCAATTTCTGGAAACTGTCAAATAAATTGTTTTTGGAGTATTAGCAATTCTTTCGAGTTTGTATCTAAAATCAAATATCTTAAAGCAAAAATATTAAATGTTTTGAATTTTCTACACTGTACACAAATCTACCCATAGATGAACTCAAAAGTTCTCTTTCAGAATTAATAAGCAAAATGTTTAAACATAATGGTAAACCATACATTAATATCAATTCATATATACAAAGAAAGCATATTGGTCACACAATAAATATTCAAAAAGTAACGTTAAATCTTACACTGTTGAAACTTTGAT
>CAXHWN010001098.1:0-13000 GCA_964020975.1 Hermodice carunculata | reverse complement strand
CATTTCAAAGGAATAAAACGTCCCGTAAAAGGCAAATGATGGCTATGCTGGCCGTTACATTTCAGTTGAATTTCCTGTCATTTGTTATATTTACATCAAACAAATACCCTATAATTCATTATCCTTCAGCTTTTCCCTAATATGAGACGATGGATTAATTGAAGAGATATGTCTGGGGAAGTTTGCGGTTTGTTACGAAAGCACTGTTCGTAGATTGTGGTGGGGAATCTTCTTTGTGTGAATAAAATAAACAAAAGCATAAAACGATGCACCATTTACAGACAGATCTACTGTCAATTAGAGAGACATAAACACAGTTCCGAAGCCAGGAAGACACTGTTTTACCATGTATTGTGCCCATAATGCTACATAGTAACCAGGCAACGCTCCTCGGGAACTCGGATACATTCCACAGACTCAAGGAGAAAAGTGAAAAATTATGTAGTTAATGATCATCAAATTTAACACTTTGATGCAAATTGGTTTATAACTGTTTATTTTCTATTATAAATCAAATAAAATGACAAGTTTGTCAAAGCACTCGCATCGGGGATTTCAATTCATGCATTGTACCCTCTAATGTACTGCTGCGTTTTGTGTTATTTGCAGCTCTAGCCCACTTCAGGTTGAAAACCAAAACGAAATAAATCCTCATAGCTTTGTTACTGTGACACACTCCGAGCAAGAGAGATACAAAATAATAGTGCGGGATTTCCTTTTAATCATTAATCATTCTACGATTGTCCACTACATGAAACAAACTTTCTAACCTTGCTTTGCTCGCGGATGCTTGTAATAAATTAGACAGTGTATGAACTATTGCGTCGGTGAGTGTTTTTCAACACCTCCTCAGGGTGTTTTGTGAATGTGATGCATGAAGGTTTCACCAGTGAAGGCATGCATATATGCATAATTTATAGATGTCCCAGGTTAAGAGAGCCTTGCAATATACAATGTACATCACCACAGAGGGGGACCATGATTTGTTTGCGGTTGCAGGTGTAATTTCTTCCTATCTTATGCACTGTTGTGACACTACCACACCAGTTCTTTCCCATTAGAGTATCCGTGTGTCAGCCTAATCATATCGATGTCCATCCCAAAGGCTATGTCTTTACCCATTGATAATTGCTAAGATAAAGCGGAAAGCATATAGCTGAAGCAGTTTTCTTTCTTTTCTTTATTTCTCTCTCTCTCTCTCTCTCTCTCTCTCTCTCTCTCTCTCTGTGTGTGTGTGTGTGTGTGTGTGTGTGTGTGTGTGTGAAATTCACATTTGGAAGGAGGACCAATAAAAAGTTAGAGTGCTGTTTATGAAGTCCCTTTACAACGCCCACATTGATAAAACCGTGTGCACAACATTTTCACACGCAATTCCCTTGAAAGCAATATCTTTCAAGGTCTGGTCAATACGCATTCTGTTTATATTGAGGATAGCAGTAGCGGCAAACAAAGTAGAATAATGAGGTTTTAAATATCTAATGTTTTGCTCGCCTCCATGTAAAATATTAATAATAAATGGCGAATGCCAACGTGAAGTACGGAGATGCAAAATAAATCACTTCTTACTTCTTGACAGTGTACCTAAAGAAAGAAAAATTATGTGAACTTCAGGTGGGTACGACGGGGTTCTGTGATTAATATCCCCAACGGCTAACTTTTCTGCAGCGCAGATGGGGTGATTGTATAAACAAAAACGAATACATTATCTAGATGTGACTGAAAGCTATACATGATCAAAAGCCTCGATGACAGAAACAATCCATTAAACCGCAGTGTTTATGCAGATGGCAAATCTATTGATATCTCAGTTTCATGACAATTGCCTCCCTATCAATAACGGTCCGTTGGCATATGATAGTTTGGCATATATTTACTCTGATGTAAAAACTGTTGTCAAAGTTGCTTCAGAGGTTACTTTTCTAAACTTAACTTCAAAGAATGTGTTAAACTGGCACTGTAAACTGATACGGTACACGTTTCGTTAATTTCTAAGCAGACTTGCCCAGTGTTGCCAACCTGCCAAACTTAAAATCCGGGAGATAAAAAGTACAATTAAGGGAGATCGATAAATTAATATGAAACATAGAGGGAAGTATTGATGAAATTCCGAGAGGTGACTCAAAATTGTCAAAAATCCACACTGTTTCAAGAATTTGCAACATAAAATTCCGGGAGTCTCCCGAGAAATCCGGGAGGGTTGGCAACACTGTAATTGTCCTGCACAGGCAGGACCTGACTATTTTTATTTTGTACTGAATTTACTTGCTGAACAGACTCAATTGCCAAAAGTGAAAGAACAGTGCACAACGGGGAGCTTATTCTGCTTACACGGCAAGTACTGTTGTAAAACGGCCAACATTGACCACTGGAAACCTTGACACCAGAGCCATGGACTTCCAGGCATTAGATGGCACTGTTCTTAATTTGTTTTCAGTATGTAGGCTTGGAGGATTGGAAAAAATGAAGAACTGGCTATACGAAAAGGTACTCACGTGAGCGACAAATGACTTTGATGTCTGTAATGTAACAAAATAATATTTAACGACCGGAATGTCGATGGCAGCGATGAGGTTCCGATATATTGGCATCGAAAACGGACATTTGTATCAACAAACCATGGCCTGGATGACCTCTCTTTCGTGTGGTTAGAGACAGACAGCCTACACGCCTTTGTAGTCTCATGTACTTGTCCTTGGGGTGTTGGAAAAAGAAATCATAAAAGAGGAATAAATATCAAGCATGTTAACTACCTATCCTACCTCCAAAGATAATTGAAGTAAATTGAGTAAAAAGGCCCCCGATCGGGATTTGTCTGTCAATGTTTTGTTTTGACTGTCACAATTCCAGCTACCTGGTAAGGCAGGCATGCACACCTTAGTGTTGCGTTTATTTACATATGAGTCACTGGAGCCATTGGGCAAGTGATAACAAACGATGCTCTTGCCAGCTGGCATGAATGGTTACATCATGCCATGATTCAGGGTAAATTTTGAATACTATGATCGTATTGAATCTGTGTCACATTTTAATCAAACCTGGATCTATTTTAATAAAACAAAATGTTCCATGAGGGATATAAATCGACAGGAAACACGAGCTTCATAATATCTAAACAAGCAACTTAATATTCAACAACGCCCGCTGGGGACACAGATTTACACATATCCCACCCGAAAAGTGTTCATCTTCAAGAACTCAAAATAGACACGCATGTGGGCCTTCCCAAATTTATATCAACCGAGTTGAATAATATAGCGAATTACAACGTTGCACTTGTGTTCGAAATTCAATCAGTACATGTCAGTCCCGACCAAAAGCAGTGGATCTTGGAATCTGCAGACGTACCTAAAAATTATTGCAAAATCAGACGAAAAACAATCCTCGCATCAAAGCTGCTGTCCCATTTATTTTCATCATCGTTCATTCCTTTCAAATATATCTTCGTCCTTCCCCGGTCAAAATAAGACTCAGTCAATACCTTTCCGAGGCGTGGCGCGCGCCATGATAAGCTGTTAACCAGAGGTATGCTATTATGAGAGTTTTCTGTCAACATCACATTGAAGTTAGAGCATTCGGCCGGCTACGATATGCATCTGGCCACTTTTTAGTGGTTTGATCAAGATGTGTAAATACCGTGAACCTACTTCAAAAGCAAAGCCAGGACAAATTCGACAAACTGCATTCATGTGTATTAAATTTTAAGTACTCCACGTTCACAAGAATGCGTTCTAACCCCGATGAAAGAGAGCTGATCAGAAATGTGGTTGTATGCTTGCCAGAATTAAACAAGAGAATCATACTGTCTTGTCTTGTAGTCAGCTGACAAATATCCCAAACCTGCTTGAGGTGAACACAACAGCTAGGATTCAATGTTTCGTTTACTCAATAGGGGGCCCACATGGTCACACAAGTGCGAAGCTCTTTTGAACACACACCATCCTACGAAATTGAACACTTAATTTCAAATTGAACAAACAGAAAATTATTCAATGAATTTACACAGGCTACTCATCAAAGACATCACCAGTATCAGTTCTTAAGTTATTACCCAGAATAAGTTCGTAAGTTATTACCCAGAATCAAATTGGCTTAGTGAGCCAGTTTAGCGAAACGACTACTGCAGTCCTTATATTTGTGCCTGCGTGACATTTCGCAAAACCTCGGAAGAGGGGGAGGGGGTTAATGGCAAAATTTTCACCGATTCTTTGGAAAAGTCAAATTATTTGGCATTTGTAGGACTTTAAACGATATATTTTATCTTGAAAACAACCGTGCTGAGAGAGAAAATATCTTCTAACCTGAAAATTAAACACCACAAAGGAAATTCCAATTGGGACAATAAACAGCGATTTTATTATCGAAACTCAACAAAAGATAGAAAACGATAATACGGGGTTTTCCGATGTTTTAAAAGCGTCGTCAAAGCCTCACATTTCTGCTTTACTTAAACAATGCTCCATTTTGTAAGTTCATTGAACATATTTTCACTATATCCTTCCTAATGTATACTGCTGAAAGTCCAACAGAGTAGATCTATCTCTTCACATTCACACCTTGAAGCACATGTGACTTTCAGTGATTCCTCAAAGTGAGACTAGCTGGTACACTAATCAGCAAGTCTTGACAAGCAGCACATGCATTCATGCTATGTTTCTTAACTTCTTACATAATATTGATAAATTGCAATAACAATGGTAGAAGCAACGCCAATGTGTAATACACATTAGCATTGCTTCACCCATTGATACGTACTTTACTTCGTGGTGGAGTATACGTTTGTGAAGCACGTCGGAGCAATCTCTTAGTACAGATTGACCCGACGTACGTTCTTACCAAGTTAACTACAATCCAACGGGTGATTTTGAAGAAGTAAAACATTAGCAAAAACACACATAAAAATTGGCTTCAAAATCAATGGCTTCACAGAAGCTTTCCATAGATTGGGGGACAGTTGATTCAAATAAGATTTTAAAGCTTTTTCTTAAAAAAGAGTACTCTGACTGTCCTGTCTTCAGCTGATCTTAGATGCACGGACTGAAATGTTCATATAAGCTTCAGCTCGCCTTTGTCAAGACCATCATTGCTGTTTGCAAAATCAAAGGCTCCGGTCACACAGTGCTGGGGTCATTGCTTGTGAAAGAAAAATTAACAAGGTACTCGTTTACCAAATAAGCGAATGCTTGATCCCGTAAATACTATTCAAGCGGATCTTGTCTTGCTGGAATGCAAAACCGCTTACACAAGTAAATAGCTGTCACTACAGTAACCATTCTGTAATTTACCCTTACGTTTTATGTTTGAACTACTTTTCAAAATCTATGTAAAAACTGGAAATTTAAAAAGGGCCGCCCATTGAATTAAAGAGATCGATTGATTCAAGGTACATTTCCCGCAAGCTTGAAGTTTCCAATGCATACATGGAGGAAAGTCGAAAATTCATGAAACCCTGAAACCAAATTAGTAGCGCTGCCTTCTACATAAAGTAACGCTAAGGAGTACCCATACATATGTCGATGAAATTTTAAAGAAATCGTGTATTTCATATATGATTTACAAAGATGTTCTCTTGCCATTAGCGAGAGAAAAATCATTAAAACATGTCATCAAAATATGTAATACCCTGGAACGTGACCATTTGGAAAACGTTGACACAGGACCACTTAAGGTATACATTTAAAGAGATGTGGCCAACTGTTGAAAAATAAAAAAAATATGTGAAACTTTTAAAGATGGACAGCTAAATGACTTCCGGCGGACTACAGTGACGAACGAATGACTACAAGATAAGTTCCGAACTAAAAGCGATAGGCTTAAACCACTTATGTTAACAACAACCACCATCTCTGAGGCTCACAGTAAAAGCTTGAAGGCCTTCACGCACACATCAAATTGTTTAAACGATTAGCGCAATCCCTGTGCAGATCCATTTCGGACGAGACAGATTCCATAGAACCCATGCTCACTGGCATCATAATTTTGTTGACATGTGAAAGATCTTTGCTGAGACGTGTCATACATGATAGCGCGTAGTACAGGAAGACATGCACAGAACAAATGAGCTATTATTAGGTCACATCATATCCAACTAGCATGTAACACATCCCATGTACTAGTGAGTGGGACCTTCCAAATATGTCAGTCATTGATCATGTAACACAAGGGTCGCCAAAAACGTTTTTCGTTTTGCATGGTCGTTTAATATATATATATATATATATATATATATATATATATATATATATATATATATATATATATATATATATATATATATATATATATATATATACACATATATATTGTATTAAGCGTGAGCTAAAGTTAACTTTGGTAATGCGACTCCTCATTTATTTTACTTAAAGGTGAATCGTATATTTTGAGGCCAAAAAGTTCAGCGCTGAAAAAGAAAAGATTTTTGTGGTGAAACATGATCGCATATACCCTGCTCCTCCCCCATCTCCCCTTGCATGAAAATGGTGTCCCAAGAGGCTTGGGACATGTAGTTCTGTAAATTTACCTACGAAACAGATATTAAACCCACTACACATAGCAACTTACACTTCACCCAATTACCGTTATGCCTGCAATATGTAGCTTTACTGACTTTTTTTCCACATGTTTTTTTTTTTTTCAGGTTTGCGTAACATTGCAACAGTAGTGCGTCCTCTTGTATAAGTATGGACTATGCATTCGTTGAGGAACAATGCAGATTGTATTGCACCTATCTGCGTAGTTTGTATTGCTTTTCATATGTATTTTGCCACAGATATTACTTTGATGATGGAAATGATACTCTGTTATCATGGTTACAGCGTAAAGTTTTTATTTTTTGTGTTTGGTGTATGACATTGTTATATTTCATATTGTCTTGTCACTGTTCTGCCATGTATTTCAATCCATCATTCGTGTAAAATCATTATTTTTTTTCTCATTTTGTGATTAATAGTGGTGAATTGTCAAGTATGTAACACACACACACAGACACACAGACACAGACACAGACACAGACACACACACACACACACACACACACACACACACACACACACACACACACACACACACGGTAGTATTAGAAGTGCAGGTAAAAATAATTGTCCTGTGTGTTGTACCAACTTTCATATGTTTTGTATACGGTATATGCCAACCGATATCCAACTTTACTTATATATTGCTCTCTATGCCTATCGTCTTTATGAATGGTGATTCTGAAATTTGGTTTCCCATAGTAAACATCGCTTTATGGCATCGATCCATGTTTTCTTTCTTTTTTTAGGGGGGGGGGGGATAGTTTGCTGACTCCTTTTGTTGTAGCTATACTATGTACCTGATACTTTTACCGCAAAAATAAGCCCATTAGAGTTATCCTTCTCCTTTCTCCATCTTAATAGCAGGGAGTTTATAAGCTAACATGTATGATCTAGATACTTTTCTTCAGGTGCTTAACTTTGGATTTTACGTAACAGCTGTAAGTGAAGCCTGCCTAAAAGACACTAATGCAGACGCATACCGTTTGCAGAAGTACAATCATGAAGCAAAACACAGAACGAAAGGAGGTGATATTTAATTGTTTATGGATACAAGTACTCAGTACATAAACAGTGAAGATTTATTTATTTTTAATGATTTTAATACAATCTTTTTTTTTTCAAATACAATATCCGTAATGAATCTAATATAGTAGTTGCTGTTGTATATACACCCCCCGGGCAAATTGATGAAACTTAAATGAACAATTTGAGACTTTTCCAGAAAAAAAATGAACAAGAAAATTAATCAGTATAACTTCTTGTGACTAGTACTCCCCTAATATAGTTCAACATCCTTATCTAGATTTGATAGAAAATCTATATGGTGGCTTATTTCTTCCTTGTATCAATAGTCGAACAAGGAAAACAGACAACTCAGCTACTCTTATAGACAATATCTTCACTCATATAATAACTGATAACTCCAGTCGCGTTCATGGTTCTTTCTACAATGATATATCTGACCACCCGCCCTTCTTTCATATAAATTCAACTAAAAATCATAGCTTGTCAAACTAAAAATAAGAAACACGTAATTACTTTTAGCGTTTTAAATTATTTCAAACGCATCAAAAAATTTTATGTATGGAATGGCGTTTACAATAAAAAAGGTGTTGGTGCTGTAATGTCTGTTTTTGCTAAAAAAAGATTCAGAGCTTACACAATGAAACCGTTTCTTTTGAACAACAAACTCAAAATATCAATTAAATAAAGCATGGCTACGTCAAGAACTATAAAATCCACTCATTAAAAAAAATCAAAACAAAAAAAAAAAAAAAAAAAAAAACAATGAAAAAACCAAAACACCCCCCAAAAAACACCCACAAAAAGAGACCCCCCCCTCCCCCCCAAAAAAACAAGAGGGCTGTGTAAACAGTTCATGCTCAGCTGACCTGGAGATTCATCACGACTGTGGTTCTGTGAACTTGCAATAGGGTCAAGGCCACTCATGTACTGAGTAAGTGTGACCTCTATAGAAGAAACTAACACATGTGCGACATCAAGGTCCATCATACTGAATCCAAAAATCACTGGAGCATGAAAACTTGCACAAAATAGGCAGACACTTATCAAAGGTGCATCCCTACCACGTTTGACACAAATCTGGCCAAAATTATCTAAGTTATAATCGTTACAAGAAATTCTCATTCTAAACATTCGTCTAAATTTTTTTCAAGATTCGCCCTCCCAAGAGAATCATAAAAGTCACAGGAGCATGACCATTTGAACAAGACTGGTAGAGACCTACCCAATGTACATTGTCAACAAGTTTGAAGTCAATCTAACTGACAGTTTCTGAGAGGTCCAAAATGTGAATAAGCATTAGAATGGCCATAGGCTTACATAGTAAGCAATAAGAGAGGTGCATTTACGAGAAAAATACAACAAAATAGAACCAAAACAAAAAAAAAAAAAACGAAAAGGAAAAAAAAGAAAAAAAAAGAAAAAAAGAAAAAAAGATAAAAAAAAAAAAAAAAAAAAGAAAAGAAAGCAAAATCATGAAAAATGAGGAATCCACAACAGTTCCACCTGGTGAATAAGTTTGGTTGACCCTTCCACAAGAAACATATCCACAAAATTTCAACTTAATCTGAGTAACGGTTCTGGAGAAGTAGTCGAAAAAAGCAAAACTATACAAAATCCTAAAAAAAATAGAAAAAGTTGCAGCACCATTTCGTGTATAAATTATGAAATAGAAGTCCCTAGAAGTGTTCCTGTGAGATATCCAATAAAATGGGTGAGCAGTTTCGGAGAAGAAGATTTTTTAAAGTTTGCCTCAAAAAAAAAAAAAAAAAAAAAAAAAAAAAAAAAAAAAAAAACCCCACCCCCAACAAAATAAAAAGTGTGTTACTTTTGCCAAAACGAATTATTCTGATTTTTTACCTCGTAATAATATGTTTTAGATAACTTTGTTATTTAAATAAATGAAAAGAGTTACTGATCATAGAGGCAACACATTTAAATTTCAGGTGCCTAATTTGACATGGACCTACACGAAAAGAAACCAATTTTTATATTTCTAAAAGATCAGTAAGATAACAAGGACTTTCAAGAAGATCCGACATTAATTTGGTATAAATTTACTAATTTAATTATATCATGTGGTAGTTTATCCGCGTTTTCTTTATGGTTATACTTCAAGGGATATCACATATAGCAGTGTAATAGATAGGATTATTAAACTTTAAACAAAGTTCGGATCATTACTTTCGGAGGTTTAATTTCACATACTGAACCTCCATTTTACAAATATAATTTATAAAGTCTGCATACTTTTCTTACGAGACTGCTCATGTATAAAGTAAATTCTGATTTTGTTCCTCTTGTGTTTAGAATTCTCTTGACTGGAGTATTGAGTATCCATAACCATGATACAGACAGTTGCACCGACTTTTAGGTACACCACATCAGAACTAACTTGGGAAAGCTTTCAATGGTGTCTCATGAATCACACATATGGAAATCAGTGCCAAATCAGATAAAAATGCAATTTCAATACATCTGTTGTAAACAGTGCCTTAAAGTACACATTTGGGATTATGAATAACTGATAAATATTCCAATTAGCTTCTACAAAGTAATTTATGGATTTCTCATGCCATTAATTATTGTATATCGATGTAATCACTGTTATCTAAGCTAGGACAAAACAATAAACCTCAAGGAGTTTCAGTCCTCCTACTGAAAATCTTGCTGTCTTAAAATTTGTCGTGTATGATAAATAGCGTTTTTAATATATATATTTTTCTTGTATAATATGTATCTTTTTTGTGTATGCATGATTTCAGTTAATAAAAATACAATGCGAAATATAATATTATATTTACCACCTGTGCTTAGCAGCACTTCACACATGGCATCAAAGATATTTTATCATGCTGGTCTATATTGTAATTTTTTTGAGGTGGTAAATTATCGAAACAAGCAAATCCTTCAACAATAGGAGAAGTCACAATTAGCAATTATGTATGTGTTTGGCTTTATACACAACCCAATACACAAATTTCTTGCGGGCCAGAAGTGTGTATTCCCATAAGATATTTTATTAAAGTAACATTCAATACATCAAATAGTTTTGCAGCTAGTTATTTAGTTTGCAGGAATACTTTAACTATAATTATATAACCATTTACCACAAGCAATATGTTGTTTCTAGATAGAATAAATCAAAAGTTATACAGGTATAAATTAAAAAAATGGAAACTAATGGAAATACGCATACCTTACTCGTCTGTCAACAGGGTCCTGTACTGAGAACCCACATGAGCCAGTTGATCTTGACCTTACCTATGGGGTATACCTGATCCTGAAAATGGCTCCAAGTTATTGTTAGATTTCACAAATGACAGTTTATCAACATTTTGCATGAATTTCTGTTTTCAATGTGCCGGCTATCTTTGTCTAATCACTGGTCATGAAATTTAATCCAGCTATGGTACCTTTATTATACATTCACGTACACATGCACGCGAGGATTGGGCAAATTGTCAAACTTTTAAAGTTAAGTTTTTGTTTAATTTGCATGCTTGCTGATCAGGTTCTCGAAATTATCGTTATATAAATTTCAAATTCTATGGCTGCATTTTATGGGTGTTAGATGGATTTCACGTCTGTTGCTATGTTTTCCTGTTGGAATCTGTGAGTAAAGTTGGTTCCTGACACGGGTAAGACATTTGTGGATGAGGTTTACGCTGCTGGCTATATGCACTAAGTGTTGTATAACCGTGGGCCAAGAT
This sequence comes from Hermodice carunculata, assembly GCA_964020975.1. Classification (NCBI taxonomy): domain Eukaryota; kingdom Metazoa; phylum Annelida; class Polychaeta; order Eunicida; family Amphinomidae; genus Hermodice; species Hermodice carunculata. Next base: position 1,734 of record CAXHWN010001098.1, on the reverse strand, counting down.
TGATACTGCTGCTTTAATGATTTTCATTCTCAAAAATTGTGGTATATTGCCTTTGGTTGGATTAAACAAAGTCGGGATTTAGACATTTTGTAGGGGTTTTGGTTCTTGTATTTCGATTCACAGAGAACGGGTCAGGGTAACACAAAAAGATACGTGTATTAAACCTGCATGGGTTGACTATTCGCTAAAAAACTGAATATCCAATTTTACATGATCCTGGAAATGGTAAACAAGATACACAAAAGAGAGTAGGTTCATGTTATCTTGCAATACGTGGAAGCCCCTACGATCCATCACAAAATAACCCCTGCTTCAGGTCAGGAAGATAATTTGTGCCAAAAAAGTGCTGTCACATACCATTACAATGTTGAGACATTGAAAGCAGCGAGTCCTCATTTAGGAAGTCTATATCATCATTTCGACAGCCATTTAAATCCTGTCACTTCAAGCGTATGACGAACAGTGAACATAGCTTACAAAATTTATTTATACATGAAGTGATACATAAACATCTAAGGAGTTTCCTTTTGCCCACTTTAAAATGGAGAAGGACAATTTGACTCCCGGCTTGCCGTGTCTGATAATATGGTGTCTATGTTGTCCAGCGTAGTTATAATATCTCTTTCGCAATTTTGAGATAGACAGACAGATTTTGAGAGAGAGAGAGAGAGAGAGAGAGAGAGAGAGACAGAGAGACAGAGAGAGAGAGAGAGAGAGAGAGAGAGAGAGAGAGAGAGAGAGAACAGTTTATGCCACCAATTGACAGTCCTATTATTGTTTCTTCTTAAATTGTATAGTGTATATATATATATATATATATATATATATATATATATATATATATATATATATATATATATATATATATATATGTGTGTGTGTGTGTGTGTGTGTGTGTGTGTGTGTGTGTGTGTGTGTGTGGCCATTTTTATGGTCTTGCACAGATTTCTGTAAAGCGGTCTGCGTTAATTTTGTGGGTACAGCTTTTCTGTTGCTCTTTAACCGGACGAGTTCTTGGCCTTTGAACTTTTACATATCCAGAGACATGCCAGCGTAATGCAAAACAAAAAAATCTAGTTACCAATTAAGTTAATGTTTGATAGTTTGTATGTTAGTATCACGTCCTTGTAAAACACATTACATTGACGTGGTTTTTGTAGAGACACCACTGATTTCATGAGCCTGGTCCGACAGGGTTTCATAGAACGGTCGTTGCTGTAAATCGTGCTTTGAAACTTTCTCATATTCCATTTGCAGTTGCATTTTACTTAAAAACAATTAAACCACTGATAGCATATTTTCTGTCTAGTGAGTCGACGATTGTTAAATACTGGCCGTCGGTTGTACACTGTCTGGGTGCCACTGGATGCCAGGTCGAAAATGTTTTGAAGGTAATGTTTCTTAAGAATTGTCACAGTTTTGTCCCTACAAGTTTGGCCTCTTCTTTTTTACCTCAAGCATGTAAAGCGTTTGCAATGATGTTATTTGCGCTCTGCAGTCATAAAAATAGGCATCTTTGTAGCAAATCTCATTATCATTGCCTAGAATACCCCTGATATGGGTTTTCGTTCTGTGAACTGTGCGTGATCAGAGTGAAGACGAGAACATTATCGCCGGCCCTGTGGTCTGAATCAATCATTTCAGGCGTCCAGTCTACAGAAATCACCAACGTGTATTACGATCATAAGCATAGTTTGCAGGGCCTGTTATCCCTAAGCCCGTAGAACCGCTGTA
>CAXHWN010001097.1:0-13000 GCA_964020975.1 Hermodice carunculata | reverse complement strand
TTCTGATAAAAGTTGACTAATTATTATTTCTTAATCCTATTGCACCTTGCGGTTGCACCTTTGCACTAAAAGGAGCTTCATTATAGTTGATTGACAGTTCAAACAGGCATTTTGGGTACCATTTATTGGTGGTAATAATATATAATTTCTGATTTTCTGCACTGAATTTCTGACTTAGTGATGGTACATATATATTCTACGCACTGTTGTCTTTTTATATCTTTTGATGTGTATTAGTTCATAATTATTCCAACCTTGATGTGGTTTTGTGTCTGCTGAAGAATTTGGGCTTGCAGTAGCTTTTAGTTATGTTCCAAACCTGTTAATAAGCAAACCATACAATAATGAGATCTCCGCGACTTTTTCAATACATGGTGGTATTATTAGAGTTTTTTTTTGTAATAAATTATCAAAATAAAAAAAAAGAAACCCTTAACACGGTACATACATGCACGTCACCATTCCTACAATATGGATAGTGGGTACCAATACACACTAATAAGAAAACACCTGGAAGGTTTTCTTTGAAGTTGTTTCCTTTGACCTTGTTCTGCCTTGAAAAGTCAATGAGATTATTTGCCTAATATCTCGCTAATGTTAGATTCTACATACATGATTACTATGTAACACTAAAAGGGAGAGACCTGTGGGATTTTTTTAGTGTAGATTGTGTGAGCTTGCGTGAACGTGAAAGATCAACCTGACATATGGGCTTATATCTTGGTAAAGGGGACCTTTTAAATGTACGGGCAGAGACTGATATTGTAATGTTGATTGTCTTAAGCAAAGTTGCCCTGTTATTAATCCGAAGGCTACGGGACAACTTCGTGTTGAGGTATCAATAAGGGCACATTGTGCATTGTCATGATTGTCTCAAAGCATTTGTATTGCAGTTACAATGCTAAAATTGGCTCCATTTCTTGCAGTTGGTGGGCCTGGATTATTTATTAATTTTCATTGCAAAAGCATTGATATTTCCCTACGTTCTCCACTGTGTATGGTACCTCAGAAAGGTTCAGCATGTAATATACCAGTGACAAAAAGGGATTCATGATTGAGCCTTAATGTTACCTAGTACACCAATTATGTCAGCAAGCTACACTAGACACGTAATATCTGCATTATTTGTTTCATTTATTGGTTATAAGGCACATGCATATGGTTGATTCAGTTTTTGTAGGGATGGGATAAGCAAATTCCTTGTATAATTTCATTTATACTTATGGTTAGGCATGTTTTGCAATAGACATTTCACATAAAAAAATACTTCCCTGTTATGTTTTTTCTCTCGGCAGGAAATTGTATATTTAAATATAGCTTTCTCCAAAGCTGTTGAGCAATTCCATAAAGTATCATTAATCACATTCATGGCCAGTTCATCGCTACAATGTAGTTTACCCGAACTGTTTATAAAGCCTGTCAGTTAATTGTGCAGCAGGTATATTTTGGAAACAGGAGCAGAAGTATTCCTTGGCCTTTTAATTTTTCACAACATTTCGGAAGATTAATGCGATTAATAATATTAAATAACGATTATCAATTCTTGAGTAATCCTAGGTTCCTGTGTTTTCATGCTAAATAAATGTACAAAATATGCATTCACCATAAAGGGATGTTGATTTTCCTTGTTTTACACTCTTTCATTTTGGTGGCATTGTGTATTTTCTTCACATTTTGTACATGGTAGTGTTTTACAAAATATAATGTATGACATCAATATTTTTGTTTCTGTTGTAGGATGGCCCAAATGCTATTTTGCAAGATTTCGTTGTATATCTTACTGAACCTCCAAAATGTACTTCCAGGCATATTAATTGTCAATGCTGCAGGTGAGTTACGCTTTGAAGTTTAAAAACACATGACACCTAAACACATGACAACTCTTCCACAATTTCCAATTTGGATTGTTTGAGGCAATATCATACAGATTTTAGAGAATTGTTTAAACTTTGAGGCATGTGTATATTTTTGTACACATTTATATTGTACATCATACGCCCAATTTAAGTAGTTTTAGCCCCAAAACGATCTACAGAAATTAACAAAATGCTTCCAATATTAACAAGGAAGTCAATGGACCGTGTTGAGCATTCGATCTTGGTTACTGACAATGGGAATCTGCTTTGAAATGCTCGTGTCATTTGGATACTACTGTAAAACGAGTCATCTGATTTTAATCAAACAAAATTTGATTTATTCTGAAACGTTTCTGACTCAGCAACGTACCAGGGATTTTCTAACAAAAATAATAAGCGATTTTTAAATACATATCAAAAATGAAGCGTCCTGCAAATTTTACTAATATTATGAAAGGAGCATCTTCAGTTGTTTGTCTCACCATTGAAAGCAAACAGAAAGTGACAAGAAAAAGTCCCAAAACGACATCACAGATACATGTGTTGAAATTATAATGGAATGAATTTGGCTGTTTTGTCTTTAATACATATATTTTTTTTCGTGAAATTTATTATAAAAATTACGAAACCCACTTTTCACCCGACATGCGTGTGTTTACAGAACTTGGGGTTGTGACTTGAACGTATAGTGCCAAGATGTTTAGAAATAAGAATAATAAAAATGCTTAAATTGAGCATATAACTCTATTATGTCAAAGATTTAGGCCTAAAAATGAAGTCCCTTTTCAGGTTAAACACCACGGTAAGCATAAAATGCTCACTAAGTAAAAATTGAGTGGGCAATGTGTGAAAGGGGGTCCTTTAAGATCAGCAACAATGATAAAAAAAAAAGCAATGTACTGAAATAACAATGTTCATGGTGAGTTTTAAGGCCACATTTTAATTGATCATTCATGTAGAAATGTTAATATTTTCAAACAAAGATGAAAGAAATATCCGCAAGTGATTTGCTAAGCAGACACCACCACATTCTAGACGTAATTTCGATTTTACGTGACTAATAATTACTAACCAATCAGCTGCGCAGTTTGCCTTATATGATTTGAATGGGACTACAAATTATATCAGTCTAGGTCAATTATGAATGGAAATACTTCAAGATAAATTGCAGAATGGACATGGACACATTTCACATTAGCAATAAATTAAACACCGATTGCAAACAGCCTAGGACAGACAAAATGAGCAAGCAACACAATGTTATTGCTTTGTCGCCATCAGCTGCGAAAGACGCGAACATTTGGCAGGGTCGGGCCAACAGAATTATTCAACTGAAAGCACTTTTATAATTGCATTAGACGCAAATGGCCTATTGATTACACTCCATATAGTAGCTGGAAAAGAAGGTAGGTTTAACAAAAAAATGTAATAAAAAAAATTATTTGGATCTAGTCTTGCAAAACTCGTGGCTACCTTCCTACAGAAGAGATATTACTTAAGGACAAGAATCATTGTGTTATTTCCAAGGAACATATTCTAGCTTAAAGTATTAAATGGAGTCTTCTATTGAAACTTATAGCCATATTACCTCTCTAGATTCATAAATATCAGAAAAACGATAAAGGTTTACTTTCTTCATTTGCTGTACACTTGGCTGGCTGGCAGGTCAGGAGAACCCAAAAAAGTAACAGGCCTATCATGTTTCTTTTTGTCTTTCGCACAAGTGAATACTTTACAAAATAACGTACTTTTAAAGTTAAAAATGCTTATTTAGCATACATTGCAACTGTACAAATTGTGCTTGTATGTCATAAGCTATACCAGTGGCAAATAAAAACTTGAAAGTGTTCCTCTTTTTAGGAAAAAAAATCAGAGGGATTAAAACTTTACATTGCCTGAAATGTTTATGATACTCACAATGTTATAATATTGGGAATAATTTGCGTAAATACTGTAACGCATCTTGCAGAAACTGTGAAAACAAATTGTTTTTGAGCATTATCAATTCATACGAATGTGTATCTTAAATCAAAGATTTTATAGCAAAAAGTATCAAATGTTTTCATTTTTCTACACTGCATACAAATTTACGCATAGATGAAGTCAAAAATTCTTTTTTTCCAATCAATAAGCAAACCATACATAAAGATCAATTCATATACAAAAAAGACATACTGGTCACACAATAAAAATTCAAAGAGTAACTATAAATCTTACAGTGTTGGAACTTACATGCTATAAAATTTCTTTTGGATTGTACTTTTGTTCAATGCAGACCATGCTCCATATAACAGACTGCATTTTCTCTAATGGTATGCCTATAGGTAGGATTTCTGCTCATCTCTATAGGGAGATTTAACAGGTGTGTCAGAAAAGTGAACTACACTATTATTCAATTGCATGTTCCAGAGGAGTTGGCAAAAAACATGTGGTTTGGCTATCCATGGCTGAAAACATTGTATCAATACCTGCATGTTTTATGACATTGTGTTGAAAGCTTACCAGCAATAGTGACCATTGTGATTTTGGCAAAATGATTTGTTTTTTCTTACCATATAACAATCCAGAAAACGTGAAGTCGCCCTTCTATTCTGAGCAGCCCATCTGTACCTATAAATGGTGTTAACTGTGCAACCGGGTGCCCTGAGGAGTTATTTTGTCCTGTCACAGAGTCCATCATTCATCTTGATTTCATCCTGTTGCACACCACCAAGAAATTTTACCTTCTCAACACCTGAGCTCATTACAAGCTGGAACATCCCGGCTACATTGTGATTCATGGAACTTGACATTGTTTTTAAATTTGAGTATTTATCCACTAATACGAATTGATTTGCAAAATTTTCTCCAATACCCTACCTCAAAGGTCCTGTACCTGCTGAAGCCGACAACAATGAGTGAACCCTCAACAGAAGAAATATGTTTCCCCCTTAAACATGTTCTCTTGATTATCAGGCACTTCACTACATAGCCCCCCTTTGCCAGTCTTGCTTGAGACCCTGTCTTACTTTTTTTTTCATTATGACAAAAAGGCTGATAAATATTTCAAAACAAATGATTGGGCAGTCATAGTATTGAGCTAGAACCAACCAGGGATCAAGGTCGCCAGGGCGAGGACAGAGTGAAGTGCCAGTGGGTATTGAATTCATCATTACCTTCGTGGCCACCTTCATGGAAGCCTTTGGTACACTACAAAATTAATCAGCCTCATGCAAGTCCACCTCAAGATTCTCATGAGGCAGGGCCTAGTTCACTGCTATTTGTGCGGCATCTAATCCATTTTTACATACAAATACTCAGGAGGTCAGGCATGCTCTACTGCTGTTTGTGTGGCATCTAATGCCAACAGCTGGGTATCAAAATCCCTCGAGGCATTGCATTGTCTAAATCTCCTGTTTTTGCAGCTTTGGCAACAACTGTTTCTGAAGTATGAGATACTTTCATCATCCATCAGCTGCTTTGTTTTTCTTTAGTTGTGGAACATCTGCCATTGCAGCTATACACCCTTTTGAAAGGTGCTCTTGTATCACTCTATGACTTAAATTTCAAATAACGGTTCTTTCTCTACAAATATGCATGTAGAAACGGAGTCTTGATGTTGTGAAAATTCCATTTTCTCTGAGTGGCTTCAGAAAGATAATGAGGCATATGTCGAATATGACTCACTTGTATCCCATTTCTACTACGGGCCACACAAGTCTGTATTCACAGTTATATCTGACTACTGAGAGCAACAAAGTTCTTGTGACCCTCTTTTCTATTGAAACTTATCCAGCGAAATCCTTGCTACTGAAAAAGAATTGGTAAACGTCCCACCATAATGTTGTGGTCCAAAACATGCACAGCTTTGGGTACAACTTATTCACATGGATGCAAGACAGCCACTTCGTCTCGATGAGTTTCAGGAAAGGCGATCATACAGAGAACATGGATGGGGACACAGGCCTTGAGTTTCATTGGCAAAAATCAAACTTTGGCCTTGGCAGACACAGGCTTGTAGTCACGGGGTGTTAAAAATAATAAAATGGCATGATAAATAGCATATGTGTGCATATAGTAATCCATAATAACTTTGCCTTACATACAAAATCTTCCAAGTGAAAACACTTTCATGGAACAGTGTTACAGCCAAAAAAAAAAAAAAAATGACTATTACATCAAGATCAGTATGCGGGGAGCGCAGGTAGTACAACTTCTCATCTCAATATGGTTTCTTTATTTAACCACAATGTGCCATGGCCTCTACGAATTGGGACATATTTACCCTGTCCACTTGTTTTAAATAGAACTGCATTAGGGTGTAGTATAAGTCAAATGAATAAATTTGCAAGTGCCAAAATCAGGAAGCATATATTTTGTAATCTGTGGGATTTATGTTATGCAATATCTTCCATCTTACATACATGCAGCATGCTCTACAAGCTGACATAATACGAAAACATAAATTATTTATATAAAGCAAAATTGCTTTTCAGTCATTAATGCCTTTCCAGCAAAATCTGTGCAATGTGGGGTAACATAAATTGGGACTAAAACCCAACTTATTTTGCCTCAAAACCTTTCCAAGAAAAGGAAAAAGAACAAAACAAAAACCAAAAAAAAAAAAAAACAAACAAAAAAAAAACAAAAAAAACAAACAAACAAACAAAAAAACACACAAAAAAAACCCAAAACAGAAACAAAAAACAAAAACAAAAGCCTCTCTGTGCCGAGGGTCCTTGGTTTTAACCATCACACTCTCAACGACCTTTGGCACAACTTCCTATCCAGCAGTGAAGTACCCAGATCATAAAGGCAGGCAACATCGAAAGTGACCACAATGGGTCAAGACCAGTTTACTGTAACAACACATTTAAGGCATGGAACAGTCATCAACACTGTGAGTCTAGAAATAATTCATGCAGCCTGTACATTTTGAAACAACATTATCATACCATACCGTCTTAAATTGGCTGCCAACTCTTAGAAACAGTGTCTCCTGCTGTGACACAAAGCAAGAATGGACCAATCATGGAATTACATACACAAGGCACATTGACCTAATGTCATAATTACAGATTATTACCACTCTGTCTTGATAATAAAGATGGGCGAGTGAGGGCTTAGTGGAGATGAATTCAAAGTCATGCTGCCTGTTGTATCCAGGCCATTGTCCGATATGGAGAATGCAGCATCATAGTGTGGAGTGCATATGAGCAGGTGGAAAGCAGAGCCGGTATTCCTTTATGGAACACTGAATACCAGACAGTAAATAACATACATCTTACAAACTTATGCACACACACAAACACACACACACACACACACACACACACACACACACACACACACACATATATATATATATATATATATATATATATATATATATATATATATATATATATATATATATATATATATATATATGCCAGGCCAGAAGTATCCTGAATATTTACTTTGAATTACTCATCATTAATTACAGACCATAGTGTTTCCATAATGTATAGGCCTAACCACTCAAAAACCTAAATTTTATTTCACCAAAAATTAAGTGAGACCTGTTAGGCCTATCTGTTTTTGGTTTTCCTGACTTGTCAGTCAGCTGATTTTGCAGCAAAAGAAGAAAGGAGGCCTTCATTGTTTTTGTGATGTATAAGAATCTAGAACATCATAAACACACTGTACCTCCTTTTTAACCATAGGTCGGAGAACACACCCCACAGCACAACATGGCCAATGAAATATTTATCAAATAATACTGAAAAAAAAACATGACCCATATTCATAAATTTCAAACACAAGAATGACAACAAAGAGATTCCAGAGTTATCAAAACATCAACATTCATCTTCCAATACCAATGTGAAGAAAACAATGTCACTCCTGACTCGAGACAAGCCGTCACCCATAGAAGGCAACTGGTGGTTAAAAACCGGTCCTCTAAACCTTTTACATACTCTTCATTAACAACAGGCTATATTGTTTCCAAAGTGTAAAGGCCTAACCAATCAAAGCCCAAATTTAATTATTTGTGCCAAGAATAAGAAGGCCTGGTAGGCCTATCTGTTCAAAGACAGATTACCACTGAAACAGCAATATGTACACACTAAATGGATGCCCCAGTTGAATTAAATTTTGTAGAATCCTTTGACACTTCATGTCATATTTCACCAGTAATATAGTTCGCGTTACTTCAAACATATGCTAATTATGTTTATATGAAACTTTTGTTTGTAATGTGTTTGAACCTATCTATTTCAGACTGCAGGCACAGTAAGACAGGGTTTGAATACACTGGCAAGATTAATAAAACAAAAAACGGACGAGCATGTCAAAGATGGGACCAACAGATTCCACATGTCAATGAATACATAAATGCACCAGAAAAGTTTCCAGATACAACAATGGCGGATACGGCAAACTATTGCCGAAACCCAAATAATGATGAGAATGGGCCTTGGTGCTTCACAACAGATTTACAATATCAAAAGGAGTACTGTAACATTCCATTTTGTCGTAAGATTACATCGTCCATAAAACATACAATTTCTAATTCATATCACTTTTCTGACAGCTTGAGTGAGTGGCTGCCTATCTGTCATCCAATCACCCATCTGTGTACAATTAACATTTTTGTAATCTTCTCCAAAACAATGCTCACGCATTCTTCGATCTTGGTGGGTGTATCTTGGGTAGTTGTCTACCAAATTGTTCTAAGAGTCAGTGGGTTAGATATGGTTTTTATGATGTTCAGTAAAATGGAAAATGCTTGGCAAATTGCGAATTGATTTTAAAATGCATTGGATGTACATCTGGATATCCATACACGTTAAATGGTTAATATACATGTATTGCTTAATACTTTTATTTTAAAATTGGTTTATGTGCTTTACTATTATCTATTTTATTTTGTTCAAAACTAGACCAATTTCTTTATGCTTGTCTCTTCCTCTTTCTTTCTTTCTTTCTTTCTTTCTTTCTTTCTTTCTTTCTTTCTTTCTTTCTTGCTATTTTTCTTTATGACTTTCTTTCTTTTTTTCGTTCGTTCTTTTTTGCAGTCGTTTATCACTTTTAGGCATAGGAATACATCATTTATATTTATATTTCATATCATTCTGCATTTCATTTTTAGTTTTACAAGTTAAATTGTAGCGTAAAATTAAGTGAATATTTGTAGTCTGTCATAAACGCCATGGGGACAAGTTTTTTTCTGTTCTTTTATTTATTTTTTTTTTTCAGACAAAATAGTATATTTCGGCAATGAAGCAAACGGTTTTGGGTCAACAAACCAAAATGGGAATGGCTACATCATTCCAAATCCCTCCAGCACCTTGCCAGTTACAGGAAAATTACTTCGATGGTACTTTAAGCTTGATAATGAAAAGCACACATCGTTTCAGATATGGAGGCTTTTCCAAGCTAAGAGTACAAAAGAAAGAACATTTAAGCTCGTGCATACCACTCGTTTGGTCAGAAGCTCATGCCCAGCGACCTATTATCTCCCAGTGTCCAATGTAATGCTCAAACAAGGTGATGTCATGGGATATCGCTATATTAATGGCAGTTCCGTACCGAAATTTATTAGAACTGGCTGCAAATGGGGCGAGTATGCCTTTTTTGCCAACACACATGATGACAAGGAACCTGGAGAACATGTAGTATTCGAATCAGTGGAGAATTTTGAAGAATGTTGTGATGCACGATATTGTATCGAGATAGCGCCACTGAGTATGTCTTGCGTTTTCTTCAATTATTATGTAGCCAAATAGGTAATGTGTGTGCAAAACAGAATGTTTTTTTTTCCCTTACAATGCTTGTTTCTTTCCAATTTATAAGGTTTACACCTGGAATACTAAACAATATTTACGGTTTTAGATTCATACATTCTTTTGCTTCTACTGTAGGCAGGAATGGGCTTTGGTCTCCTGCTACGTGATTCTGAACATGCTTCACTCAATTCTTATATGTAGGAACAACCAATTATAATGGCAATTCAGTTTTTGTGAAATGAAATAATGTTGTATTAATGGTTAGGGTTAATGAGGGAAAAATCACTGAAACTTGCATTATTATTTTTTGCAAAAATACTCAGACAGCAAAAATACAAGTATATTGCTTATTTTTGTAGATTTTGAAGAGGTTATTTTATACAGCCTGTGGTCTTAACTGTAATGTTGACATGTTTCAACCAAGGTGAGGTTATGAATGTTGTTGCGGGAATTTTATAACATGTAAACAGAACACTGGTATATTTTTTCAGGGAACGGTCTATCGAGTGAACCTTAGGTGAGCCTGGGTTTCAGCCCTGTAATTCGTCAGACTACTCTCCATATATACTTGGAAATATCCGGCTCTGCTTCAAATAAATCTAACAGTGTTTGCAGTATAAAATGAGAAATCGTCAGCTTTGTTTATTTGCAGCAAATATCATAACGTGCAAAATACTCTGAATGCATCCATGTGTGGAATAAATCTGATTGCCCTTGGTGGCAGGTTTAATCGTCATGTTATGTTTCATTCTTTATACCAACACGTTTCTTGCCTGAGGAGAGTCTGGCTGATGGCTACTGAGTATCATGTTCAAGTGAATTATCTCCACAATATGACTGACATTTTACAAACTAGTATCGATGTAGAATAATGTACATGGATAATTAAAGGACAAGCTAAAGAAAACGGATTTATACAGGTAACAAATAGATTGCTTACATGGTGCTTAAGGCCATTTTGACACAGGATTTTTCCTTGAGTTTAGATTCCGTAGGATGATTTTCCGGGCTGATAACGACAGAGAAGTAACATCATGTTGTATTATTTTCTGAAAACATGGTCTATGGATTCTGTGTGGATCCATTTTAGTCAGCTAATAGCTTTGAATGAATTTTCTCCTGAAAGTTTGATTGTTGGTCATTTTTATATTCTAGAACAAAATCACACAAATTCTAAAAGTAAAATACAATCTGGTTATGTACAAGTGCACCATTCAGCATACAGCTTTTAGTTAAAAAAAAATTGAACCTAGAGTTTAAAATAGACTTTATCAGCTCCTTTCACAGTATTTAATTAGCTAAGGATACTTAGAAATAAATTTGGCTTAACTAAATTCCTAAACGTGGTAAGGCAAATACGTTGTTTTTAAATAATAATTGCCTTTATATCGCAAACTAAACCTAAGTTGAAAAATCTAAAATATCTGTTTGGAAATATGGAATCACGTGATGCCCTTCACTTATCAAACTCTACACAATATTCCCACCATTATCTTATCACAAGACGGAATATTTTTAGCAAGATAAGATGTGGAGGTTGATAATAGCTAGCAACCCAAAGTAAGATTCCTTGCTGATTTGAAAAAAAGAAAATATATATATATACAAAAAAGTGGGGTCGATTTGATGCCTCAGGACAAAGGTTTGTTTACAGGTGTTCGGCAGATATTGCGCAAATGGAAGTATTATCGTATTTAAGGGCTTTTGTCTTCTTGCAGTGAAGCAAAAAGGAAGTCATATGCTGTTCGCATACCAATACAGAAGTAGTTTGTCCGCCTGTCTGTGGGGAAAACAGCAACACATCTCACAATATAATGCCATAAATTAAAATTATCTATTACAGAGGGAAATACACTATGGTCAGTGCTTTTATGACCAATATGTGTCGCAATTTCAGTCTTTTCAATGAAACCTATGTATATGTATTGTAGGCCGTCATAACATAAAAAAACTGGATGTTGGAATAAGCCCATATTTGCTATTCATTGAATTTAGTAAATATGAAATATCCTACTAAGTATCATTAAATTGCATGTACATTGCTGTGGTGTGGTTAAGCTTTGTTACCTGGCAAGTTTGCAAGCAGACTTCTGATGATATTTGCTTAATATATTTTGCACAGTGAAAGTAATTACTGATTTGTGATGTAAAGAGGAGACGTTTGTATGGTTTGTGATGGATTAATTTGACCATTACAAGATATCATGGGGTATATATGAAGATGAAATAACATTAGCGATAACTCTTTCTTTTTCAAATCTACCATGTATATCTAAGGCACGTATATCAGGCAACAAACTGAGCATACTATATATATATATATATATATATATATATATATATATATATATATATATATATATATATATATATATATATATATATATATATATACATATATATATATATATATATATCTAAATTCAAGTGGTGGTTATATGATCTGTATGTGTAAACAGTCGATCATCACACACCAAGAGTCTTCCACATGTGGTTATGAAGGAATTAACATTCTTGTGTGTGCTAGTTGAACATTTTTATGCACTTACTTCATATAATCAGAATAAGAATATTCTAATAGTTTTGTCGAAGGCGGTAGTCAGTTACCTGGAGCCACCAGGTGTTGCAAAAGCGTGATTTCGCTAAAGAGAACTGCTTAGCACATGAACATGCAAATTGCATGTCGTACGGTATTCTGTTTCTGTAAATATTATTTTTGTAGAGCATAAAGCTTAGTTTGGCGATGAAAGGTGGGGAACAGATTGGATGTCGTCTATTTTGGCCTTCTAGTATTTTCGCAATGATTGGCCATATACTGATCACACGTTCGATTGCACCATCATCAACACTACGAGGTGGAGAAGAAACACATCACATCCATCATTTGTAAACATTGCTGTGTGAAATTAAACATATTAACAGTATGATTTATTATTGCTTCAAAATCTGCAAAAGATATCCCGATATTATCATGGAATTGATAGTCCTAAAGTCGTAGGATTTGACCGTTTCTGCAAAAAATCATAACAGTGAAAATAGTCACGTAATATGTTTCTCACCAAATTGGTAAATTACATTTACGCTTCCGTCCAATTGGGCATAGACACGTTAATGTTTCTGTTTACAGGACTGTCAATGTTTTGGATCTATTCATGGGAGCTACATTTCATGCAGTGACTGTGTCTGTAATAAAAACAAAACACAAATATTACCGCCATAAATGTCATTCTTTCTATAGGGCACACTAAATATAAAAGCCAATTTTTAATTCATATATTTACTGCTATCACCATATTGGTACACTTGCCCAGGCTTTTGTCAAAGAGAACTGATCTTACAGCCAAGTAATGTGAGTTCTGGCTGCTGTTCAGTGCGTCTGTTGACTGTGGCTTC
>CAXHWN010001094.1:359049-449549 GCA_964020975.1 Hermodice carunculata | reverse complement strand
AAGGGACTGTTGCCTCACTGTGACTTCATCGTTAATTATAATCAAGCCTAAGTGATATTTTGCCTTGAATTGAGATGCGTACATTGGGTGTAGGACTTTGTGATGCTGCCTCCAAACGCGCTGAATATTTCTAGGTCTGCTTAACTTTTCAGTTCAATTCAATCAATTCGTGTTATTTGCCACTAAAAGATTGTGCGGTGTGTCTCCCCCCTTCTTGATTGGTCGTTATCATATTCTTCAAAATATCGCTGGCAGTAGTTTAATGATGGTATTGAGTGTGTTTTTGTCAGAATAAAAAGTCAGATTTTTAACGGACTTACGTCAGAGCATTTTCTTGGCGTCATCTGTCGACCTCCCGGGTTCCTATTGATCGATATAATTGCATTTTGAAAGTATTCTCTCCACATTAAGGATTGGGAGAAGGAGTGTTACTTAACGACATTTTGATGTTAATCTCTTGAACTCGAAAGACATTTTTCAAATAAAACCTTCACCACTATTTTGTAAAGTCACTCAATTTTATCTTTCATCAGTGGATCTACATTGTCTGCCGCGGTCAACATTTAGTAATAAGGTCTAAAGAGCCTGACTTAGACTTCTTTCAAGACGTCGGGCATAGAACCATCAAAGGGTCCATGTTTTAGTATCCATGATGGTTGTCGATAGACTGAAATCAGTATGACTATATAGTCAACGCAAAGTACTGTTAACCACAGACCACGTGGTCATTAACTTATTCCTGTTTTCCCCAAAGTACCCAGTACAACTTTGGGACCCAAATGTAACTTTAACTCATTCTACCCCGATAGAAGACCGAGTCAGCAGCCTTCCTTGGCGCGCTGTGGACGCAATGCGCCCACAGCGCGCCAAGGAAGGCTGCTGACCATGGACATACAATTTGGAATAATCTTCCATGCAAGTTTCATCCAAAATTGTTTAAAATAATCCTGAAATCAGTCAAATACAATTGGCAGTGGACATTTACATATTAGCAGGAAAAAGCGTCATTAGGGTGGAATGAATTCCTTTTGGGTCTTGATGAAACTCGTCTTTCATATGCGCCCTTCGTCTTCATCTCTGCCTTGCAAGATGAGTACTTATATTACTGATACAGGGACAAGAAGTATCAAACATAAAATAAAAACATAAAACATCTGTGGTAAATGGCTGACAAAATTTTATACAGATCGGTTAAAAAGAAATGCCCTTTCTACCTAAAATGCAGCCTGAGACTTGCATGATAACAGATTAAAGATATTGGACGTGCATTGAATTCTTTGTATATCCTTCGCTTTAAAAAAGCTGGCGCATTTGCATTTAACTGCACTAGTCAGGCACTTAGAAATTAATGTCGGATATCACTTAAGTAGCACCACACTAAAATGTGCAATCGACAACACAACAAGTTTTCTTTTTCTTTTTTCTTCTTTGTTTTTGTACACGAGAGGGGTTCATATAGGCATTGCCTACTCCCAATGTTTGTTTGTTTGTTTGTTTGTTTTTTTTTTTTTAATCTTTCAACAAATAAAATAAATTTAAACCAACACAACAAAGTTGCATGTCAAGTAAATTAGTGCCCGCATCTCCAGCCCTATCGACAACTGGAACACGTCAGGAACAGACACACGGACCACAATAATGTCCCTCCTTCCTGTCCGTGTGGGACTTTTTTCCGTCGAAGGCAAATCGAGCCAACAGTTTGCCTTGAGACTGACTGGGCAACATGGAACCAAAAGTTTGCCTTGAGACTGACTGGGCAATATCGAGCCAACAGTTTGCCTTGAGACTGACTGGGCAACATGGAACCAACAGTTTGCCTTGAGACTGACTGGGCAACATCGAGCCAACAGTTTGCCCTGAGACTGACTGGGCAACATACGACAAGGGAGTTTGGAACTTGCTCACCTGGTATTCTATCCCTGTTCAAAATAATTGACTAAACCTGAATCCCACGCAGACGACATTATAAACCGGCGCGACTTTTAGGGATTTGAGCGAGAAAGTTTAAAGTTTTCACCCGCCTTTCTTCTCCTTGCTACCTCTAATTAATGTTATATGTTATAGTTTTACTTGCATTGAATTTGCTGCTAGATTTTATTAATGAAGTTGCTCTTATAAACTACACAGGATTTTTTATTAAGTAAGCCGTGGCGCCGCGCAGTATGCTTGCATTCCCCCCCCCCCCCCCCCAAAGTGTCTCAGCGTGATCTTGGTACTTTACGTGACTCTATACAAAACATTTACGTGTGTGGTAAATGTAAGTCTGTGAATAATATTCTTTATTTGTAACCCTGCGAAACCTCTGAGATCCACAAAAAACATTTCCCCTGCGTGGAATTGTCAGAAACAAATTATCGTGTATAATCACATGCATCACGTGGGCACTGGCTTGTATTTTATGCAGCGGTCCATCATCGGCCTATTAATTTTTTTGTCCGACAAATGACACTGTGCTAGCACGACTCATTATAATGTTACTCTGAAGCAAAACTAGCCGGCCTTATTGGTTTCATGCATTTTGGGCGACAAAAAACAAGCGTTCGGTTCCACGTTTATGTACTTAAACAACTGTTCCTCATTTTCTTTGCTAAATACAGGAGATTGATAAATTTCTTGTCTCTTATCAATTTGTTCTCATTCACCTGGTGGACACAAGACTGTTAGCTTTCTTTAATTTTGGCTGTGCTTTGGAAAAGCTCTGAGGCATTTATTGTGCGCTTTGGTCCAAATTTGCAAAAATCCATAAATTAGTCTCGATCAAATTTAACCCTTTCCCCCTTGAATTAAGACTGAGTCAATAGCTTTCCTTGGCATGGGTTGGGAACTAAGCGCCCAACCCATGCCAAGGAAAGCTGTTGACCTGGGGCATGTGATCTTGATAAGTCTCATGTACATTTCTCAGTCAAATTGTTTTTCATAACTGTTGAAATTAGTTGAAAACACTGAAGCAGACATTTGACCACCAGCAGGTTTTGGCCGGTTTGAGAGGGAAGGGGTTAAGTGTTTGTCACCATTCACATGCATTATATTGTCAATTGCTACATAGTTTCAATTTGCGCGAAGTTCCGCTTTGCTTTATGTTGGCTCAACGGAGGACACTTTAACCAATGATTATGGAGATGCTTCGGGTCTATGTTTCATCAATTTGCGAAACCACGTGGGAACAATACAAGCGTATAACAATGCTGAGTGAATATTTGGTTGTCGCCAAGAATTCCATTTGACAACTCAATTACCTTAGAATGTGTATAATTGACTGTAAAAGTAGCGTTTAATCATCTACTTATTATGACCTTGTTTCTTGCTACCAATACACGCATATATCCTGGCAACATCTCGGATGATCTCGCATTTCAATTTTGGCACAGTATGTGATGCTATTATTGTTTTATATCGCATTGAATATAAATTGTGTAACACTGCACCCATTGTACATTCTTATTTGATTTGACAGTGGGTATCATTTTACCCGTTACATATTAAAACACCTGATTCGACACTTCGTGACAGTATATCTATTGTATATCTCATATTTCAATTTAGAAATGTTACAGTACATCCGGTAAATTATATAATTTGGTTTGACATTCTGGCGTGTTTTACACAATATCCTTTTTTTTATTACAATTGATTTGACATTGCAGTGTATAACACTACAACCGCTATTTTATTACAATTGATTTGACATTGCAGTGTATAACACTACAACCGCTATTTTATTACAATTGATTTGACATTGCAGTGTATAACACTACAACCGCTATTTTATTACAATTGATTTGACATTGCAGTGTATAACACTACAACCGCTATTTTATTACAATTGATTATTACAATTGATTTGACATTGCAGTGTATAACACTACAACCGCTATTTTTTTACAATTTGATTTTGCTTTGTTGTGTGTGACACTATATCCGTTATTTTTTACAGTTTGATTTGTCATTGTATAGTGTGTAACACTACATCCATTATATATCATAATTTGATTTGACTGTTGAGTGTGCAACACTATATCCGTGATCTATTATAATTTGATTTTACAATGCAGTCTATGACACTACAGCCTCTCTATATAAAAACTCCCAGGACTCACCAACGGATTGCTCGACAGCAAACTGTACATGATATGTAGGCAGTGGGTATGAAAAGATAAAAAATGAAATGCAAATCACAGAATATCTGCTTAATGCGTGCAACCGAAGTTGTGACTGAAGATATATATATATATATAAATAAAATGAAAGGTGCGAGATGGTAATGACTCAGGAAAAGTCACGATCAATCCTGCCTGTCGTCTTTTACCCTAAATCTCTATGTGTCTTGGTTTCCCAACCTATCGTTTCATAATGCCGTTGAAAAACAAAAGTTGTCAGTTTCGAAGTGAGATGTAAAGTGTATGCAAATGACAAATGGTGTAAAGGCCACTGTTTGGTCGGCAGGGGACGCTGTGGTTAACGCTACACCAGCTGTCTGAACCTGTGGCACATTCAAAGGAGGAGGTAGAAAGTGACAAACGCTTTCCGAGGCCCGGTGGCTTGTTATGTAACATACCAGGGAAACTTAGCCCAGAACGCCTCAACTTGTGCCTTAGTGCACTCATAACTTGCCTGAGTACTCAGTTGATCCAGATCAGGCTAAGCTCTTTCAGTGTGACGATTTTACTTTTTGGACAGTTTTTTTTTTTTTTTTTTTTTTTGCACTCTGGGCCCACAGAGAGCGCGGAGGAAAACTGTTAACTAGAATCATTCTCACATTCTCTGCAACTGTAGTCATGTTGATACTTCAATGGAAGCTGTTGACCTGGACATTTTTATGATCTCTAACTATATGCGTGCCGATAGTCAACAAAAGCTGTCATCTGGGACCATTCTTATGGTCTCTTCAACAGCAGGCGTGCTGGTATTTAATGAAAGTGGGACCATTCCCATGGTCTCTCTAACAGTAGGCGTGCTGGTATTCAATGAAAGTGGGTACATTCTGCTGGTCTCTCTCACTGTAGGCGTGCTGGTATTCAGTGAAAGTGGGACCTTTCTAATGGCCTCTCTAACTATTGGCGTGATGGTATTCAAAGAAAGTGGGTCAATTCATATGTTCTCTCTTACTGTAGGGTTATTGGTATTCAATGAAAGTTGGACCATTCTTGTGGTCTCTTTAGCTTGAAACGTGATGGTATTCTATGAAAGTGGGGACATTTTTGGTCTCTGTCTCTAACTGGAGGCGTAATGGTATTTAGTGAAAGTGGGACCATTTTTATTGTATCCATATAAGTGGAGGTGAGGTGGTATTCAATGGAAGTGGGACTCTTCTAATGGTCTCTGACTGGAGGTGTGACAATATTAAAAAGCGTGTCCATTGTCATGGTCTCTTTAACTGGAGGCATAGTGGTATTCAGTGAGAGTGTGTCCATTCTCATGGTCTCTTTAACTGGAGGCATAGTGGTATTCAGTGAAAGTGTGTCCATTCTCACGGTCTCTTTTACTGGAGGCATAGTGGTATTCGGTGAAAGTGGGTCCATTCTCATGGTCTCTTAAGCTGGAGGCATAGTGGTATTCAGTGAAAGTGTGTCCATTGTCATAGTCTCTTTAACTGGAGGCATAGTGGTATTCCGTGAAAGTGGGCCAATTCTTATGGTCTCTCTTACTGTAGGGTTATTGGTATTCAATGGAAGTTGGACCATCCTTGTGGTCTCTTTAGCTTGAAATGTGATGGTATTCTTCGAAACTGGGATTATTTTTATGTCTCTGTCTCTAACTGGAGGCGTAATGGTATTCAGTGAAAGTGGGACTATTTTGATGGTATCTATATAAATGGAGGTGAGCTGGTATTCAATGGAACTGGGACTCTTCTAATGGTCTCTGACTGGAGGCGGGACAGTATTAAAAAGTGTGTCCATTCTCATGGTCTCTTTAACTGGAGGCATAGTGGTATTCAGTGAAAGTGTGTCCATTCTCATGGTCTCTTTAACTGGAGGCATAGTGGTATTCAGTGAAAGTGGGTCCATTGTCATGGTCTCTTTAACAAGAGGCATAGAGGTCTTCAGTGAGAGTGTGTCCATTCTCATGGTCTCTTTAACTGGAGGCATAGTGGTATTCAGTGAAAGTGGGTCCATTGTCATCGTCTCTTTAACTGGAGGCATAGTGGTATTCAGTGAAAGTGTGTCCATTCTCATGCTCATTTTAACTGGAGGCATAGAGGTATTCAGTGAAAGTGTGTCCTTTCTCAAGGTCTCTCTAACTGGAGGCATAGTGGCATTCAGTGAAAGTGTGTCCATTCTCATGGTCTCTTTAACTGGAGGCCTAGTGGCATTTAGTGAAAGTGGGTCCATTCTCATGGTCTCTTTAACTGGAGGCATAGTGGTATTCAGTGAAAGTGGGTCCATTGTTATGACCTCTCTAACTGGAAACGTACTGGAATTCAATGAAACTGGGACCATTCTTGCGGTATCCTTCACTGGAGGCATGCTGGTACTAGATGAAAGTGTGTCCATATTTGTGGTGCCTTTGACTGAAGGCGTGGTGGTATTCAATGAAAGTAGGACCTGTCTAATATCCTCTCTTACTGTAGGCGTGGTGGTGTTCATTGAAAGTGGGTCCAATCTTATAGTTTTCGTAATTGGAGACGTGTTATTATTCAATAAAAGCTGGTGATTAGGCCCAATTTAATGGTTTCTGGAGACGTCCAAGTACCTGGGTAAAGTCTATGAGCATGGAATATGAATCTAATATCATTATGTCAATATAGAGCATATCATCTTCTGTCCTGATTGTGAAGGGGAAGTTGCTTCCTTTGCGCATGTACTTGACTGTCAAAACTGGACTTTTCCTGTCTGACTAGAGCACCATACAACCCGCCCAAAGCTTATGATACCAGTTATTGATTCTCAGACACATACTTATTCGTTTATATTGCTTACTGCTGAACATTATGCCCAGAGCATCCCACACAAATGTTGTGAGTCAACAAAAGTCCTTGCTACACATATAGGATCTAGTGACAGCCAATAAGAATTGCTGGTCAGGCCCTCTCCTTACAATTTGACCCAATAGGGAGTTAGAGGTATTCTCGATATATTAATTTACCGTCTGGGTCAGAAGTGGACACGATTTTAGCAATCCTTGGCGGTATTTTCAGGTAAAAGGCATTCAGTGATTGGGAGTGGAATAACTCTGACGCGGTTGCAATGCTTTGCAGGGGAAAGGTACACAATGGCCCCGCAAAGCCCCTTTCCAGTTGCCACCATATATCTATAATCATATTTATTATTGGATTGTCAACATGATTTTATAATATTCGTTGTGTTATTGTCATCATGTATTTTTAATGATGTTAATTATTCAATTGTCATCATGTTGGTGATTTTTTTAAACGCCCTTATGGAAGAAATATTTACTTGTAATGATAATGATACTATTGAGGATAGTAACCAGTATCGCTATCATTTTACTTGAAAGCAAATATACATCCAACTTTATTTGTTGCCTTACATCGATTTTTAAAATGCGTAAGGTTCCATTTTCAAGGCGGTAATTCGGTTTTCATTGACCCTGCGCGGGGCCACTGAGAACACGTGGGGGATATTTCATTGCGTTTCCTCGAAATATACGTCCAGGGACTGCAATAATATTGCGGGGGAACGTATGAATATACATTTTGCTCTAACGTCCCTGTGATGTTCCACATAATTGAACCACACTATACTGCACAAGGTAAACACATTAAGCTTATATCATGGCTGTTTTCTCTACGTGTCTTTTAACTCATTCCACCCTGATGACGCTTTTTCCCGCTAATATCTAAATGTCGTCTGCTAATTGTATTTTACTAATTTAGGGATTATTTTTCAATATTTTGGATGAAACTTGCATGGAAGATCATTCCAAATTATATGCCCATGGTCAACAGCTTTCCTTGGCGCGCTCTGGGCGCATTGCGCCCAGAGCGCGCCAAGGAAAGCTGTTGACTCAGTCTTCTATCAGGGTGGAATGAGTTAATCCTTTGTTATTTGTACTAGATATATACATAGGCAGTTTTTTTATAGACAAAATAGACCGCAGTCGACCCACTAAAAGTTGCAAACACGAGACTGGTCATATTTGATTTGCTTTGTGGCTGTTTCCCTTGATCAAGGGGTTAAATGGTGCCACATAATCCTCTGCACGGCTGCAAACTGTGGCAAAAGAAGAAATCTTTTCAGTGATTATCTAACATTTCTAAATGCGTGGTTTGGCTAAATGGCAATACTTGCTCCTGTGGGCAACCGCAGCGCTGGTCTTAGAAGAATGGAACAAAAGAAGGCATTTAACTCTTTCTTACCTGAAGCAGTAGTGACTCAACAGCTTTCTACTTGGGAAAGCTTGGGCTTCGCGCTCAAATCGGACCTTTGAAAGCTGCTGACTGGAGTCCGACTGCTCTGGCAGGACTCGTCGTCAATCCTCATTCATTTTTTTCCTTTTCACAGACGCTACATTTTACGAGTATGGACGAAAAAGAAAAAAAGAAAATGAAGCAAACGGTAGTTTACCTCCAGTTAAGTTTGGTCGTTTAAAAAAGGGTTAATCATGTTGTTGTAGGTTGAACACATTCAGCAAATATTACGGGCTATTACTTAATGCGAATTTTGGTTTCTTAATTTTGTTCCCACTCTGCTATTGGCCTGTGCTCGTCTGTAATGCCTTGTTACCTCGGGCCATCGGCTACTCCGTGATCTGTTGTCACGGTTGCACTTTTCCAATCCCTTTTATATTATAGTTACGTCATAGGCTTCCACATTACATAGATGTATGTTTGTAAGTGCATGTACATAAGTATGTGTTTGGTTGTTTTCTTATGTCTGTGTGCCGACACAGACATATTATTTTTCTAGGAGTTCTTTCTTTCTCTTTCTTTCTTTCTTTCTTTCTTTCTCTCTTTCTTTCTTTCTTTCTTTCTCTCTCTCTTTCTTTCTTTCTTTCTTTCCTTCTTTCTTTCTTTCTTTCTCTCTTTCTTTATGGGCAAATTTGTTCGACATTTCATTTCAAAAGTATTATACGTGGAACCTCCAATCTTGGCACAATTATACTTCTCTACATGAAGCCTTGCCTTTTTATAATAAGAGGTCATGCTTTTCAAAATTATGGAAATGAGGGCTAATTAAACTTTTTGAACTTCAATATCTTATATACTATATAGTAGATGTGGTTCCGAGTGTATTAGAGTTCGATCATAGTAAGGCAAAGGTCATCTCAAATGTAAAGGTCAAGTCAAGGTCAAAGGTCAGTTGTAAGTCAAAATGTCATTTTAAAGGTCAAGGACCATTGCAGGTAGAGGTCATCTCAAGGTCAAAGGCCACATTCGATGGTGGCTTTCCTCTAGCCATAACTTGGTCACTTTTTGTCCAATTTTTTTCATGTTGAGCTCAAATTGTAGCTATTGTAACGATGCACATATTTGTTGTCTCGCCCTTTTATAATGACAGGTCATGCTTTTCAAAATTATGCAAATGAGGGCTAATTAAAGTATTAAATCTTCAAAATCTTATATACTATAGTAAATATAGTTCCAAGTGTATAGGAGTTCGATCATGGCAAGACAAAGGTCATCTCAAATGTCAAGGTCGTGTCATGGTCAAGGTCATGTCGAGGTCAATGATCAATTTAAGGTCAAAATGTCACTTCAAAGGTCAAGGTTCACTCCAGGTGGAGGTCATCTCAAGGCAGAGGTCATTTCCAGGTCAAAGGTCACTTTCGATGGTGGCTTTCTTCTAGGCAAAACTTGGTCCTTTTTCATCCAATTTTGATCATGCTGTCGAGGTCAATGATCAATTTAAGGTCAAAATGTCACTTCAAAGGTCAAGGTTCACTCCAGGTGGAGGTCATCTCAAGGCAGAGGTCATTTCCAGGTCAAAGGTCACTTTCGATGGTAGCTTTCTTCTAGGCAAAACTTGGTCTTTTTTATCCAATTTTGATCATGCTGTGCTCAAATTGTAGCTATGACATCACTGCACATTTTGAAAATTACATGTGACCCCTAAAGGTCAAACGTCAATGTCATTTGGACATTTGAAAGTTTCACCAAGCCAAAACTTGGCCAAATTCCATCTAATTCTAATCATGTAGGACTTAAATTGTGGGTATTGTAACACTGTTCATTTTTGCAAGTAACACGTGACCTGTAAAAGTTGAAGGTCAAAGGTCAAGGTCATTTGGACTTTGGAATTTTCAACCAGCCATAAGTATAATGGAATGTGAAATACCAAAAGACAAAAGTTTTACCATTTAATATTTACAACTTTTGAAGGCACACAGATTTGCTTTGAACCAAATCTTCTTTTCTAATTTGTACGTCTGTCATATTAATTCCATGTTCAACGCATAAAGTAGGGCATGCAATTGTCTTTACTTTTTCAACTGCCTGCTGTCGAAAATATAAGTAAAGGTCATCCCTTTAAGATTATTATAGTAAGGCATAGAAAAAAAGTCACGCTGTATCAGCAACGTACAGTTCTTTTAAACACCTTCAACAAAGAAACATTAAATTGAACCTATTCACATAAACTGGGATTTTGTGCTGCTACCTGGGTTGCAGCAACAAACTTGAGAGGAAGGAAGGCAGATTCATGTATTTAGCCTGGCCAAATGAGCGTCTATGGCAAAAGTAAGAGGTCGAGAAAGCAAAAAGCTTACAGAAACTCATTTATAAAGTTTTAAAACATGCAAGATGCCTAACATATTTAGAATTTCGGTCGTTTGATAGAAAAAAAACTGTTTTTTTTTTTCTGGGTGATTAAGTTACAAAACTGGTACAAGTGACCTCATCATGAGGAAGCATACTTGCGTTGCCTAGCAACTGAGGGGACCAGAACAGGTGTGCAGTTAGTGTGGTTAAATACGAATACCTCTTATTCTGTCATCGTTGAGGCATTTTTTTAGCACTTTGATGAAAAGTAAGACGTGCACAAGAGGGCACTATCATGAAACAAGTAACGAAAATCGCCCCGGTGCTCCAACAACAAATATTGCATTCTGGTGTCAATAATCCTTTGTAAGTCAACACGCTAGGTGTGGTTTAACATAGGGCTGTGTTCTTGTAATCACGCAAGAATGTCAATAGATGCCCCCCCCCCATATCACCGGTGTATATACTATTAAGCCTACCATCAAATTATGTTATTTGACACGATAGGCCTCTCCTTTCCATGTGATGATGATGGCGACGACGAATCCGACAACAACGATGGTGATGACAACGACAACTACGATGATGATGATGATGGTGGTGGCGATGATGATGATGAGGAGGAGGAGGAGGAGGAGGAGGAGGAGGAGGAGGAGGAGGAGGAGGAGTGTTGTTGTGACGAGTTTTGACTGCACAAATGAGAATAAATTGACGTGCTTTAAGGGCTTTTTTCTTTGTCAATTTCTTGCTGTTCTCCTGGACATGTGTTGGTCGTGGAGCTTAGCAAACATTGTTTCATATGCAGTGACATCCATAGGTGCAGTAGTCAGTGCCCATTGCCCAGTGCTCAGCGCCCATTGACCAATACTCAGTGCCCATTGCCCAGTGCTCATCGCCTATTGCCCAGTGCTCAGTGTTCAGTGCCCGTTGCCCAGTGCCCAGTGCTCAATGCCCAGATCCCAATACTCAGTGCCCATTGTCCAGTGATCAGTGCCCAAGGCCCAGTGCTCAGGGCTGATGATTCTTTGACTTATCAATATGGGGACATATATATTTGACTCAGGCTGTGAATAAGAATAAAGACGTTAGGTGTTACCGAAGTGTTTGTGAGTGGCTGTGGACTGTGTATATGTAACACAGGTCAAAGTCAAACAACCTATGTGCAACAAGACGCTGCCCTAATCTCTCATTCCAATGCTGTGGATACATCATTATTGTTATGGGGAGACTGAGGGACAAATATAATTGGACCGTAAAGCGGACAGTTTTTACCCTAAAACTACTCCAACAATGTGTACGAGCCAGCTACGGGGTCCACAGCTGAATGCCAAGAAATTCCAGTTCATGTACAGTAAGAAAAAAAAGACGCGGAATTTGTACACTGTGACATTTCTCAGAAATATTTTCTTTGTTCAATTGCTGCCTTGAAGGTACATAAACCACGGCTCATCATGAAAAAATTAATATGAGAACAAACATGGCCTTCACATGACAGTTTTTCCATGTTTATTTTATTTAACGTGTAGGAATTTATAAGCAGTTGGTTATCATATATACATGGATATATATATATAGACACACAAACATATTATGTATGTATGTATGTATGTATGTATGTATGTATGTATGCTTGTATGCATGCATGTATGTATGTATGTATGTATGTATGTGTGTACGTGCGTATGTATGTATGTATGTATGTATGTATGTATGTATGTATGTATGTATGTATGTATGTATGTATGCTTGCATGTATGTGTGTTCCCTCATTCGTTTATAAATTAAAAAAAGTAGCGGTCATCCGGTTGCATTTTTTTTCATAAGGAATATATACAGAAAGAAATTCGGTGCCTATCGCCGCATTTGAGTTCATTCTAGACAAATAGCACCAAATTACATACATACATACATACATATATACATACATAATTACATACATACATACATTCATACATACATACATACATACATACATACATACATACATACATACATACATACATACATACATACATACATACATTCATACATACATACAAGCATACATACATACATACATACATACATTCATACATACATACATACATACATACATACATACATACATACATACATACATTCATACATACATACAAGCATACATACATACATACATACATACATACATACATACATACATACATACATTCATACATACATACATACATACATACATTCATACATACATACATACATACATACATACATACATACATACATACATACATAATTACATACATACATACATTCATACATACATACATACATACATACATACATACATACATACATACATACATACATACATACCTTCCTTTAACAGGATACTCATGCATAAATTTTTACGTGTTTTTTCTTGAGTATGATTATATTGACTTAGTGCCATTGAGCAGCATTAATAGCGGGGTAAATGACCTCATCCTGGGGAAGGTCAGACGCATGCAGCATCATACACTTGGACAACGCCCCGAAGAGATAAACTGAGGCACGTTTCTGCAAGCGGATTGGTCAATTCATGACCGGCCTGTCTTGTGATCTTGAACCATTATGCCGTTTGTCAGACGCATAAGAGTGTCTGAAAGTGATATCTCGAACTGTAGATAGTGGACCCATGCGTTGTGCACTTTAAGGCTGCAGAAATGGTATATGGCTCTGTGTCTTGATTTATTGAGGTTGAACAGAAACAAGGAGGGTCGAGGACAAAAACTTTGGAAGAGCCGTTACTTAGTGGAACGCTGGTATGGTTGCCCACTGTACCTTGTCCGCTTGTTGAGTTTGAGGCCTTCATGCAAATTGACAGAAACTTACTCTGTGTGTGTGTGCGTGTGTGTGTTTGTGTGTGTATGTGTGTGTGTGTGTGTGTGTGTGTTTGTGTGTGTGTGTGTGTGTGTGTGTGTGTGTGTGTGTGGCAGAAGGGTTGTGGGTGGACACCCAACGTGTTGTGTCACAAATATATATACATATATATATAAACTGGTATGCAAGTAGAACATTTTGCATTATATCACATACAACAATGCCAGGAACCCAGTGCGCCAGTAGGACACTTTGTATATTGTCACATACTTAAAGCCTAGAAACCTAGTGTGCAAGAAAGACACTTTGAATATTATCGCATACTAAATGACCAGAATCCAAATGTACAAGTAGGACACAGTGCATACTATAACACATTAAGTTGCCAGAAACGTAGTGTGCAAGTAGGAAACTTAATATATTATATCAGACTAAAATGACAGAAACCTAG
The DNA here is from genome assembly GCA_964020975.1 of Hermodice carunculata. Lineage (NCBI taxonomy): Eukaryota > Metazoa > Annelida > Polychaeta > Eunicida > Amphinomidae > Hermodice > Hermodice carunculata. The sequence continues at coordinate 435,606 of CAXHWN010001094.1, read as the reverse complement.
TGTGCAAGTAGGACCCTTTACATATTGTCATATACTAACATGACAGAAACGTTGTGCAAGTAAGACCCTTTATAAATTGTCATATACTAACATGACAGAAACCTAGCGTGCAGGTAGGACCGTTTATATATTGTCATACACTAACATGGCAGAAACATGGTGTGCAAGTAAGACCCTTTATATATTGTCATATACTAACATGGCAGAAGCCAAGTGTGCACGTAGGACCCTTTATATATTGTCATATACTAACATGGCAGAAACGTTGTGCCAAAAAGACCCTTTAAATAATGTCATCTACTAACATGACATAAACCTAATGTGTACTTCGAACACCTAGCATATTGTGTTTTCCCAAAATGCAGGAAATATAATGTGCATGCAAGTAGCGCACTTTGAATATTGTTACATATAAGGAGAAAAAGAGAGTGGTAGGTAGTGGGAAACATAAACATGTTGGATGTACATGTCTAACGACTACCACATGTAAACTAAATCTGGGGTAACATTTTTTAAATAGCTGAAGCTAATTTTTCAAGGATATTTCAAATGCAGGTGAAAGTCAAAAGTCATAATTCCACTGCATGGACACAACTAGTGTTCTGTGTTGAGTTACATGGGGTTAACAGATGGCAACAAGACTCCTTTTCTTGCTTATATACCCTTATTCACAATGAGCTGTATTAAATTGTATTACATTTCATTGTGCTGCATTGAATTACATTACATTACATTACATTACATTACATTACATTGTATTGTATTTTAAGTTACTGAAAATCATACGAAAACTGATAAATAGAGAATACAAATACAGAGAAGCAACACATCCGATAGATTACACAATGTTAAACCTCATATTAACAATTCGGATTTTCGGCCTTAAGAAGGAATCCCGAAGGGGGTTACATTCTTTCTTGGCTGAAAGAGCACATAAAACAGTTACCGAATAAGACGTAAAACTCACATTGAGTTTTATAAAGTTTGTGTAGCTGACGCCTTGGTAAACATACTTCCAAATAGGAGAGGAAGAATTTTCTTGGTAGGCGGTAAACCAAATTCCGGTAAAAACTTTGCTACTTCAAAACTTCGAATTTTGAAACAAAGTGTCAGTGTGTACATTGAGCCAGAAGAGGGTGACATTTATAAAACTTCTTTATTAGGATTAACTCTTTCAGTGCCAATCACGACTAAAGTCGATCTACTTAAGTCAAACTAGTCCGAATAACCATAAGAATCCAATATGCGTATCCCTCGTACAATGATTTTTCATTCAAGTACCAGCATAGTTCCAGAGAGAGTATAGAAAGTCAACAGCTTTTCTTGGCGCGCATTGGGTGCATTGCCCCCAGTGCGTGCCTAGAAAAGCTATTGAGTCCAAAAGTCCAAACTTTTGCACTACAAGAGTTAATTTATTTCCGATACTGTAGTTGCCAAAATTATACAGCAACAAGAAAAATAAGGACGCATCAGAAAAAGTATAATCGTAATAATATGTAAGTACCAAATTTATGTCTTATTTTATTTTAAAAGTCCTATTATCTTTAGTGATTTTCTTCTGCTAAAAATAAAACATGTTATTTTCAATTTATATCTTTATCAAACCACATGTCTAGAAATTTAAACACCTCAACTTTAGATATCTTTTTTACATTGATGGTTACAGAAAAAATCACCGTGATATTATTAAGATTATTATTTGTTATCTTTGTTGACTTTTTCTTCAGATATAAATAACACATATTGTTTCAATTTATATCTTTATCAAACCACATGCCTAGAAATTTAAAAATCTCAACTTTAGATATCTTTTTTCACATTGATGGTTACAGAAAAAATGGCTGTTTTGTTATTATCATTGTCATTTGTAGTAGTGTAGTAGTAGTGGTAGTAGTAGTAGTAGTAGTAGTAGTAGTAGTAGTAGTAGTAGTAGTAGTAGTAGTAGTAGTAGTAGTAGTAGTAGTAGTAGTGGTAGTATTTGAATGCGGAAGAACATATTATTTTTTCATCTGAATTTATGTATAATTTATTAGTCTGAAATCACCAAAACGACCTCCTTTAGCGTTTTGTTATCGTTGTGCTAGAGCGTCTCAACATTTAACCAGCGAAACGTAGGTTATCATCAAACAACATATATTTCATGCCTTGAGATATAAAACCAAGGACGCACAGTAGAAAAAGCAATGATCTGAAAATAAACTCTTGACGACCACCACATTTTTCAAATGAAACATCACAGTGTACAATCTGCATTTTAAATATCGTACAAACTGATTTCTCTCAGACAAGTAAGAATGGAACCAATTTGAGAGCAATTTCCTCTATTCCATGAACAGCTTTTTTTTGGGGGGGGGGTGCTGTTTGAATGTCACTACGGGAGATATATGGTTTCTTTTTCTTGTTTGATATCATGGCAAAACGATTGAAAATATGTTAAAATGAATTGTAAATTTCACGTGCAATCACTTGTGAAGAAGCATTTTGTCACTTTTCTTGAATACAAGTCAGTTGAAAGAATCTAAGATTGAAGTGTACATATATTTACATATATATATCACCAAACGTTGACGCAGTCCCGTTGAGGTCTTCGGTAATATCATTCATATCATTATACACGTAACTTCTCTGACTCATAGTTATAATGGACAGATTGTCCAAACAATGTTCCCAATTCATAAATATCACCAAAACAATGTTGGTGGCTGATACATATTTAGGAGTTTTGGTCTGTAGTTGTTGTTTTTTTTTCATCAACATCATCATCATCATCATCATCATCATCATCATCATCATCATCATCATCATCATCATCATCATCATCGTCATCGTCGTCGTCGTCGTCGTCGTTGTCATCATCACCATCATCATCATCATCATCATCATCATTATTATTTTTATTTACATAGGGGGGGGGGGGAAGTCTGCAGTTAATAACATGTCAAAGGTTGCGAAGACGGTTGTAAAACCCCCGTCTACCTTTTGTGGGTGATTGCCTGTCTCAAATTACCAGTGAAATTAATGTTTTCACATTGGTGTTGGAAGATGCATGTTGATGTATTGCCACATGTAACTCTTGAATCTTTGCCTTTTGCTGTATTTACCTTTGTTCTCATCGTAGGATTGAAATTCACGAATACGAGAAATGTTTTTCTGAACTATATTAGACGACGTGGGGTCTACATTGAAATCAGTCAAGCAATGCCGCAGCCATAGACATATTGCCGTCATTTGCACCAAGATCTGGTCAAAATTGTTCAATGGAGCCATATTTCTACCCTTTTTGAAAAAATCCTGCTGACAAAAAGCCAAACTCCGGGATTCGCTTTTTTTTTTTTTTTTTTTTTTTTTCAAGTGAACATCTAAATCAGTAAGCTACATTGTACGTTCCAAAAATTTGAACTTGAACTATTCATTTATATAACTGAAGATGTTTTACATGCGGCTTGTTGAGCATGCCAAGGCCAAAAAAGAGAAATTTGACAATAGGCTATTGTAAAGAAATTATACAGCATCTATAGGAATGTTTCCTTTAGCCTTCGGCAATCACCGTCATTGAATTTTGCACAATTGACCTGTCAGTGAATAAGACCTTCCTGCTGCATGGTATTGGCTCTTGATAGGAAACACTGAACATCCCACAAACATATACTAAAGGAAGCACGCAGCAGGGGTATGGTGTAAGCAAACACACACAGACACACACAGACACACACACACACACACACACATACATATATATATATACACACACACACATACATGCATATATATATATATATATGTATGTGTGTGTGTGTGTGTGTGTGTGTGTGTGTGTGTGTGTGTGTGTGTGTGTGAATCTCTCTCTCTCTCTCTCTCTCTCTCTGGTAAGCGTTACCTCTGGTAACGGTCAAATGATATGTTTGTCTACCTTACTTTATGGAAAAAAATATGACAGTATAGTAGATCCATTTCTGCAACAAGTTTGAATATACGCAAGGGCGTTTAATGAACGTGTTCGGTTCTTGGCAGGTGCCTCAAACAATCTTTTTTATCAAAAGCAAGGGGTATTGAAACTGTGGAGTCACTCCTTGTTCAGTGTTCAAGGTCATTTTACGCTAAGCTATTCAATACTGAATCTGCTGTAAACGATTTTTTGTTCTTGGAGTTCTTTAAAAAGTTACTTTTAATATACCGTACACAATTTAAAGGCATGTGTAGTGACAGCATTGTGAGGCCTGTCTCTTTGCTTTGGTGCTTTAGGTCGTAGACATCCCCGCTGTTGGAAGTTTGAAAATTAGTATTATCATTGTTGTTGTTTTTATTATTATTATTTTTATTATTATTATTATTATTATTATTATTATTATTATTATTATTATTATTATTATTATTATTATTATTATTATTATCATCATCATCATCATTATTATTATTATTATTATTATTATTATTATTATTATTATTATTATCATTATTATCATTATCATTATTATTATTATTATTATTATTATTATTATTATTATTATTATTATTATTATTATTATTGTTATTAAGGATGGCAGACATAAACTTACGCAGTTAATTCCTGTATTTGAGAGTTGAAAATACTTGAAAATTCAATAACCCCCCCCCCCCCGAATGTCGAATAAATTAGCATGTGTGGGACCTTAAGCTCTGCCCCAGGCTCCTCATTGGTTGAACATGCATATGGGCCGCTCTAAATACTCGTTAGTGCCAAAAATATGTGTGTCGCATGAACTGTTATGGAACATGGACAGGGTAGCAAAAAGCATGAACAGACTGTGACTCCAACTTTAAATGGCCCGTGTCATATGGTTTAACATCTTGTTGATAGTTGCGTGCTTTCTGGAAAAAAAAGCCTTAAAGGTGTCCATGTGGAAAGGGATTTCAAGTGACGACGGCCGCAGATAGACAAGTTGAAGTTATGCTGTCGAATACAAAGGAACCACAGCACGGAACGCATGGAGTTTTGAGCTCATTAATAACTTTCCGGTTGTGGTTTTTAAAAAGTGTGTCGTTCGCAGTGAGGCAGGAATAGAAATGTCTTTTTCGGGGCTACAGCTTTCTTCTTACCCTTTTCCTTTATTAGGAACTCCAAATGTAGAACACACACAGACAAACAAACATACAAACAAACATACAAACATACATACATACATACATACATACATACATACATACATACATACATACATACATACATACATACATACATGCATACATACATAGATACATACATACATACATACATACATACATATATACAAACATAGACACATGCACATACACCAAACATATTCATATACACAAACGCACCTATTTACACACAATAGAAAAGAACAAAGAAACAAGATGTTTATGTGAACAACCCGTCCTCAGCTGACCTTGACATTCAATCCATGATAAGTCCCATTCTAGCCTGAGGATCAGGATTTGGGGAAGTGTCCTAGCAATTCCAATTTACTTACATGAAAGTCAATAGGAATGCATGCATTTACTGACAGGCAGGCAAATCGGAATAAGAAAGTTAAAAAGCAACGATTCAGAGTGTCATAACCTGGTGAACAATTTTGAATAATCCTACCACAAGCTACATTTCCATTCAGCTTCATAATTATTGCAATGCCTGTTTTGCAGAAGTCAGAAAAGGAACAACACACAAAACACTCGTAAAGAATGGTTAAAAAACTTGCAGCGCCACCTCTTGAGCAAATTAAGGTCCCAAGGTCCCCAGAGTGTCCATATACAATTTCCAAGCAATTGGCTGAGGGGTTTCAGAGAAGATTTGCTTAAGATTTTGCTAAAAATCTGCCCCCCCCCCCCCGCAAAAAAAGAAAGAAAATAAGATAATAGGAAGGTCAACAAATCATTCGACTATGACCATGTGAACAAACTTGGTAGTCGCAAATCTGAATTTTGGACAGACGGACACACGAACGGATGGACGACAGACGATAAACCATGCATTAACGTCAGCTGACATGTCAGTTGAGGTAAAAACGTCGGAGTTTAATGTGCGCATGAGTCCAAGATTTAGAAGTGTGTGATGTGCTAGTTCCCTTTGTACCAGTGGGTGCCGTTGCGGTGCTCGTGACTTTTGCTGTGCCAATGGAACACATTATACATCTAGCTCCGCGCAACATTTTATTTTATTCTGTCTACATTTAGCCAACTGTGATAATTTATTATTTTAGGCAGGTAATAAAAAGTAACTTGCCAACCACATGGGGGGGGGGGGGAGGGAGAGAAAAAAAACTTTCCATTCAAATGATTATATGTAGCTATTTTTCACATCACTGTCAATTTCACAGTTGACAGCTCATTGGGTCATTTACCAAAGGTTATTTTTCCGTTGACCATCAGTATGGTTTTCAGCCTTCATGGCCATGCAAACGTCTCGCGAGCACTGTCATTGGGCTTCTGGTTAACTTTAACTGGAATAAGTATTAATCTTGTAAATTTCAATATTAGAAAAAAAACGATATGAATTGTTGGGCTTTCAAAAATCAATATTATGTCTGATGTATCGAATGACCCTGCTGCTGTCATTAGGTACACAGTTATAGAATGACCCGGCTGCTGTCATTAGGTACATAGTTATAAAATGACCCGCCTGCGGTCATTAGGTACACAGTTATAGAATGACCCGGCTGCTGTCATTAGGTACACAGTTACTGAATGACCCGGCTGCGGTCATTATGTACACAGTTATAGAATGACCCGGCTGCTGTCATTAAGTACACAGTTATAGAATGACCCGGCTGCTGTCATTAGGTATACAGTAATAGAATGACCCGGCTGCTGTCATTAGGTACACCGTTATAGAATGACCCGGCTGCAGTCATTAGGTACACAGTTATAAAATGACCCGGCTGCGGATACTAGGTACACAGTTATAGAATGACCCGGCTGCGGTCATTAGGTACACAGTTATAGAATGACCCGGCTGCTGTCATTAAGTACACAGTTATAGAATGACCCTGCTGCTGTCATTAGGTACACAGTTATAAAATGACCCTGCTGCTGTCATTAGGTACACTGTTATAGAATGACCCGGCTGCGGTCATTAGGTACACAGTTATAGAATGACCCGGCTGCTGTCATTAGGTACACAGGTATAGACTCACAATCCATACTTTAGACTATTAGCATCGATTTGCAATCTATTGAATGATCCAGGTTGTTTATTTGCCAAGTCAATTATTTGCACAGCTATTGTGATTGGCTGAAAGCTACAGCGATGGCCATCATGCTGTATGTACATGTCCCATTAAGTGGCACAATATGTGCCCGAATGCAACGTTATTTCTAGTTATATGCCGTATGATATACACAGTTAGTCCATAAGAGTACAGACAGGGACAAAATTATTCAGACAGGATGCCGTGCTAAAACGTGACTGACAAAATAAGTACACCAGAGTACAGAAAGGGACAACATTATTCAGACAGGATGCCGTGCTATAACGTGACTGACAAAATAAGTACACCAGAGTACAGGCAGGGACAAAATTGTTTAGACACAACGTCCTGCTAAAGTGTGACTGACAAAGTAAGCACATATACTACAGACATGGAAAAATATTTACACATAATGCCCAGAAACAGATTGACAAAGTAAGCATGTATTAGTATAGACAGGCAAAGAGTTGAGATAGAATGTTATAGCTAGCTAAAGTAAGCACACATGAGTACAGGCAGAGGCAAAATTTTCTAGACTAAATATCCTACTACAGCCTGACAAAGTAAATATATGGGAGTACAGATATGGACAAAATTATTTCGACAGCATGTAACGCGATAACTTCACAAGTAAGCACATGGAGGAACAGACATGGACTAAGCTATTAAGATGCATTCTGCTACAGCTTGACTAAGCATATACAAGTACAAATATGGACAAAATTATTCAGACGAAAAGCCCGGTTACAGTTTGCTACAGTAAGCGCACAAGAGTACAGATAGGGATAAAATTATTTAGACGTAATGCGAAAGAAAAATGCAAGTTAAGACTAAAAAGATATTCATTTTGGTAGACAACTTTAACATTACGAAAGGTGAAACTCGGAATCAGCGCTCATAATCTGACGCTGGAAAACTGGAAGGCACAGGATAGCTTCAGAAACACAACTAGAAGAAAGAAAATAAGAAACATGCCGAATAAGTGAGGACAAGATATATATTTTAAGTAGAGAAAGTTGACTTGCTTGTCAACAAATCAGTCTGTGTGCCCCCCCCTCCCCAAAAAAAAAGAAAACTTAAAAATTGGCTATTAAATATTTATTTAACTCCTGCAACAATAATATTTTTTGGACATTTCAAAACAGACACAAAGAATTGTTCTGTGTCACAAACCTATAAATTTACGTTAAAATGTTCCTCCATTAATAACAGCTCTGAAGTTATTTAAGATTCAAATTCAGTGTGTTTGCCTAATTTGATAAATCAAGTTGGCATATTTACTTCATTGTTCATTGGATGCAACTATCTCCCAAACTTATCAATTCAAGTTAGAATGGCACCTCTATCTATAAAAAAAATGATGATAAATATTCAAGAATTAAATTTAGTGAATTAATCTTATTTGTGCAAATCTGGATTCTTCCATTTTCGTCACTATTTCCTTGGATTCAGCCATGTGACCACCTTATCAATTAAAGATATAATGACACCTCTATCTGTAATAGATACAAAAATTGTCCAGACTTTAAATTTTGTGTATTCCTCTATTTAATATAAAGGAAAATTCTGTTGTGATGGATTGGGCGTGCCCATAGAAGAAATCTATGAAGATTTTCAAAGTGTGAATGGTACCTCTCTCTTGAATAGTTCTGACAATATTCAACATTTAACTCTTTTGAAGTTTTTTAAAATTTAAACTTTTCAACTGTCCCTTATTAGCAAAGGATATCATTCTACGACTTTAGTTTGTGGTTCATTGGATGCGCCTATAGCGGAAACCTTCATATCAGAGTTGGAATTTCACTTCTACCTGTAATAGTTTTGAAGATATTCAACATTTGAACATTTGAAGTGCACCTTAGTGGTATCAATCCGTATTTTACAACTTTTGTTTGTGGTCCATTAGATATGGCTTTGTTACAACCTACAAACTAAAATTGGAATGCTACCTCTACCTTTAATAGTTTTGAAGATATACAACATTTATAACTTCAAATGGCCCTACTTTGCATAATGTTCCGCACGGTGACTATCCCAAACCACGTGCCTAACTTCACTACAAGGCCAATCACCATGCCAAGTTTGGTATTTTTCAGAAGAATATTGTCTGAGAAAACTGAGCAAAAGTTCCACATGGAAATAAATGAACTGAAATGTATCCATACGGCTGGGGTCCAGAAATAGAACAACTACTGTGTATGGGACCTCTGTCTGGAGGCCAGTCCTTCATGGTTCAATTCTGCCTGTTTGCATAACAATGTAGCCATGGTTTTACCAGTAACCAGCTTGTATGCGTGTGGGGGTGGGGGAGATGGGGGTCACATGTATTGTGAGGAAATTCAGTGAATTTATCATCAATTGAAGTACTCATCATTGTAAGCATGCTGCATGATTTCGCTTTCGCAGTACACACATATTAAGCTTGGAATGGCAACTTCATGTAAAAAAGTTTGAATATAGGTAATATTTACAATTTTCACAGGTATACCTCTAATTGCCATAATTTGTAACATCATGCCTGTTCGAAACAATATGCACAACGCCACCTCTGTGTCTATCACCATATCAAGTTTGGTACTTTTCAGAACAACAGTGTCCAAGAAAAGCTGACCACAAAATATGAAACGGAAATAACTAAAGGAACTAGAATTATTTGATTTGCTTGTCAGCAATTCTGCCTGAGTAGAATATTTTTAAAGATTCCCTATTCAGTATTTATTTAACTCCTGAAACAATATTTTTGTCATACGGCTTTGTCAAAAACCTACAAATTGAAGTTCGAAAGGCATCTCAATCTATTATAGTTTGGAAGCTAAGATTTAAATCGCGTGTCTTTGCCTAATTTGCATAAATCCAACTGTAACAACTTTGTGTCATGGTTCATTGGATGCAACTGTCCTAAAGATCATTCAACTATAGTTTAAATGACGCCTCAGTCAATAATGGTTTTGAAGTTATTCAAAATTTAAATTTTGTGTATTAACCTAATTTGTTCAAATTAAAATGCTACAACTTTAGCTAATGTTTCATTGGGTGCAGCTATGTCACAAACCTACAAATAAAAGTTAAAATTAGACCCTTATTTGTAATAGTTTGAAAGTTATTCAAGAATTCAATCTTGTGTAGTCACCTCATTTGCATACATCAAAATGCTACAACGTTGGTTCATAATTCATTGGAACCGGCTATGTCACAAATCTATAAACAGAAGTTGAATTGGCGCCTCCTTTTCTAATAGTTTTGGAGATATGCAACTTTTAAATGTTTCAGGTGCAGCTAGCTAGCATATTTCCAAATGCTACCGTTTTTGTTCAGCCCATTAGATTGACAGGTGTCAAAAACATGAATGTACTACTTTAAATTTTCTCTCTATCTGTAATTGGTTGGAAGATACAGATTTTTTGATATTTTAACTGCACCTCACTTGCATAATTGTTAACATGACATTCAAATACGATGCTAAAACCACTTATACTATGAAGAAAGATTACTACATCGACGCCAGATTCCCATGCTTTGTCAATCATGGGGCATAAAGTGACTGCAACAAGTGAAACGCGTACACACAGATATTGCAGGGTTTGGATCTGTGTTTGAGTGATTTCTGGCATTTGATCTGAATCTCCCTTTACCAATACATTCTGAACTTTGGTTCATATTTCCATGAATGCAACTGAACTATCAATTGTTGTTGAAATGGCACCTCTCACTCAGCACTGGCGTATTGTGATGGGGAGTCACATAAAGGAAGCTTAAGACTCTGTAGCTTCTTTGGTTACACAATGCAGACAAGTTTCCTCTAGCAACACAGCCAATCTCCCTATGGATTAAAGGGTAAGGCCACAGCACTGGGCACTGGGTACCACTGCCTCTGTACTGATATGTATAGAGACCAGCTTCACACAGTTCGATTATATCTTGTTGCATCAAAGCCTGGCTGTGGAAACAGTTACCATCTTGTGGGGGCAGGGAACATGTGTATACTGAGGAAAGTCATTGAATTTAACATAAATCAAACTTCTCAATGTTGTTTGTATGCTATAGGATTTTGCTTTAGCAGTAGACCCACATATTGAGCTTTGAATGGTAACTCCATATACAAAATATTCAAAGATATGTAAATTTAAAATTTCCACAAATATTCCTGTAATTTGCACAATTTTGAACATCATGACTGCTAGGTCTATCACCATGCAAAATTTGGTACTTTTCGCAACAATAGAAAACAATAACAATAAAACCTGACCACAAAACAAACACCCGTTACATAAATGAAAAATAAAGACACCAAAAAATGAACAAACAAATAAATAAAGCATTTAAGGAAAACAAGCAGTCTGTGTTCGTACACAGACTAAAAATGCATAAAGAAAGTAAGAAAGAATTAAATATTTGAAGAAAAACAAGAAGCCTGTGTTCACAGACAGATTTAAATGATAATAAAAAAACTTCCGTTCCAACGCGACCACTTGTGACCTACTAATTGCATTTTTTCGCAACTTTTCCTCCGCTTCAGACGTCGATGGCCTTGAAATGGCAAAACAAGGCTCTATACATAGTCTTTGTAAAGGACTCTTCATTCAAGTACCAACACACCTATTGTTGCCATGACGACAAGAGCATAAAGAGTGGTCCAGGCTGATATCTTATCTCCGCGCTTTTCTTCACGTTCAGTCTGGTTATTAGTCAATATGCACTGCTGTTCCGGTGCAAGTAAATGATGACGTTACTGAAATATGGTCATTTGTAGCTTATACGTTTCAGTGACTAGATACAAGTGTATGGGCAGCACTTTAGTGTCTCCGCGGTCTAATTAGTGCTCAGACAGGTGGGTGGACTTGGTGCGTTGTGACTGGAAAAAAAATACCAGCATTGTATGCTTTAGGCCTTCGTCAAAGGGCGTCGGTCAAAAGTCGCTGACTTTCATTATATTTCTGCTAACTTCTGTGTTAAAATGCACACCCAGTGCCAAGTAATATCAAAGTAAAACACGACGTTTTTCGCCATAACCTGATAGCGACATTCTTCTGCTATACCTTAGGCCCTTTGTGTATTGAATGTTTCAGCATTGCACCGGCAAAAGACCCATACACAGGTCTGCAATCTAGTCTTTTGTGGAGCAGAACGCTTGATGTGAGGATAACCTTCATTGTAAACAGCTCCATGAATACTTTCATCATATACAATGCAATAGTTTCTGAAAATAATAGCCCAACGTGTTTTATGTGGTCTCTTCTCTTGGCATTGGTTGGTAGTGCCGATGGCGTGACATATGGGCCACTCATTTTGGAATTCCCAGGAGCGATGGCAGGATTTTATACTCTGTCGAGTTGTAAATATGTATGTGACGTTCCCAGGGTAACTCGATATAGGAACAATGAGGGACAGCAGGAGGTTTATACCCCACCCGAGGGTAGAAGTAACTTAGGGTTTCTTGTTAAAAACTTAACATAAGACATGGCAGATGGTTTATGATCTACCAGAGTGTAGAAATAACTTCAGGTATCTTGTTAAAAACTTTACATAAGACATGGCAGAAGGTTTATACCCTACCAAGGGGTAGAAATAACTTGAGGTATCTTATCAAAAACTTTACACGAGACATGGCAGAAGGTTTATACCCTACCAAGGGGTGGAAATAACTTGAGGTATCTTACCAAAACTTTACATAAGACATGGCAGAAGGTTTATACCCTATCAAGGGGTAGAAATAACTTGAGGTATCTTATCAAAAACTTTATATAAGACATGGCGGAAGGTTTATACCCATGACATGAGCAAGGGCGAAAATGCTGTACGTAGAAAGAGTGTGGCAGTGTTACCTCTGGGACCACATAATATGAATTGACATGAACCAGGACACAACACTTGTATCCTTTGAGGGGTAGAAATAATATTCCCCGTGGTAACAGCTAAGGCTGACACTGGCACCACTGAAAGAGAATTGTAAAGCTTGAATGCACACCATCCTCGTTTCTGACACTCCGTGTTTGAATAAATTTGGTTTCATGCAAGATAGATACAGTCGGGTAGTTTTGTCCGATTCTATGAAATTGGGATCGATTTAACGTGTAAAGGCAGTAATTGAAGGGCCGGCAGAATTAAGTGTGTTTACCCAGAAGTTAAGAAACATAATAGATGGTTACTTAAGACTTCCCGGACATAGGTATCATTGTGTAAAATGAATGAATAACTACATGTTCACACAAATGCATAACACAATATACAAAACCAAACAGTTGCCTATACACACCGACACACCGACACACACACAGATATATATATATATATATATATATGTATATAACTTATTTTATTTGCTATGTGCATTGTACTTAACGTGATCATCATTAAATCGTGATACATATTCCTTATAGTCAATTCATACGCATTAATTGGTCCTTTTGTGATCTGGACCAACATTATGTGTGTCTGAATTAAAGCATATCTTATCTTAGAGAAAGAGAGAGAGAGGGAGAGAGAGAGAGAGAGAGAGAGAGAGAGAGAGAGAGAGAGAGAGAGAGAGAGAGAGAGAGAGAGTATAAAACTGCTGTCGCTTATGTGAAGCCTATATTGAGAAGAGGAGATAAGGATGACATCATCATCACACCTATCAAAAATCAAGACAAATATCAATATTTGAATATGTGAGTGGGAATTTTTTCAACTTCGGGGAACGGTTGTGTTATTTATACGAACTGGGAGGCTGTTCCAAAGGGCAGCTGTCGGTGGTTGATGAGATTAATTCCATAGTTTACTGAGTTACGCGAGTGCAGGACCAGTCGCTGTGGAAGATAAAAAGGAATATAGTTCTGAACGACTGGGTTGTGGGCATATGATGGAAACTGCTAATCACTTTGTTAACCTAAGTTGCTGGCAGCTGACGACGATCAGGATGGAGCGTGGGCACCCAGCTTTCAAGGTTTTAAGGAAATCCATATTCAAGATAAAATTCTGTTTGGGCATACATGTCCAATAAGATATAAATATAGATAAAAACACAGCTGATATATAAGATATGTCATTAAAAAATATAAAAGAGCATTATTGACACAATAAAATATGAGAACATGAGAAAATAGGACGAGAATAAGAAAACGACCCCAGGCTGTTGAAATTGCCTGAGGTCCGTTCCTCGTCTCTGATTGAATTGAGATGGGGCCAGAATTGAACAGCCCCATCGCAAAGGTCAGAGGCGATCTACGCTTTTCAAAATATGGCTTACAATATTCTTTTGAAAACTCTTTTAAGCTATTTCCATATATATGTGTCTGTAGAGTGAAGAAAGAAACTCCAGGTAGGTGCAAAATAAGGTCCTCAAAAGGCACCTTATTCACAACGAACATTGAAGTAGCCAGCAGTTTCCGATTCTGTCCTCCCGGTAAAGTAAGTTGCCTTCGTCACTGTCCTCCTCGGAAAGTAGCCTGCCTACGTCATCGGTCATTTAGATTTTGATTACACACAATATACCATTACGCACCACAAAACACCACACACTACAGAGTATTACACACAATATACCATTACGCACCATAAAACATCACACACTATAGAGTATTACACACAATATACCATTACGCACCATAAAACATCACACACTATAGAGTATTACACACAATATACCATTACGCACCATAAAACACCACACACTATAGAGTATTACACACAATATACCATTACGCACCATAAAACATCACACACTATAGAGTATTACACACAATATACCATTACGCACCATAAAAATCACACACTATAGAGTATTACACACAATATACCATTACGCACCATAAAACATCACACACTATAGAGTATTACACACAATATACCATTACGCACCATAAAACATCACACACTATAGAGTATAACACACAATTTACCATTACCCACCATAAAACATCACACACTGTAGAGTATTACACACAATTTATAGATAAAACTTTGCCTGATAACTCAAAAAAATGCACTGATTTATGTCATGGCAATGCTCCTACATTTGATCATTATAAATATATTTCATTGAGGTACCAGAATACCTGTCGATACATCAATATATCAAGTGTTAGTTCTCCCCATAAATGACCAAATAGTTCAAAAAAATAAAAAAAACATCAAACACATTCATAAATTTCGACTTAACAATAGGGACAAAGTTAATTACAGCAAAAGACACAGATTCAAAAGTAAAAAATATCATAACTCACTTTCCAACAACACTGTAAAGAAATGAAATTTTACACCTGACTTGGGACTGGCAGTCAGTCACATATAGAGATTTTGTTTTTTGCAAAACATAGAGACCTAATCACTTAGAACCCCACATTTATCAATTGCGCTAAATATTACCATAGACATGATGGACCTGTCACTCTTTGGTTCTCCTCAATTGTCAGTCAGTTGAGTTGACAGTAAGACAAGATGTATTGTTATGCTTACTTCTTTGACACAGTGTACGACCTTACACGGAGAAGGTTTAGTGAACCCGGCATACTGCTTTGCTTACGCAGAAAATGGTTTAGTGACACGCATGCGGCTTTGACACAGTGTGCAACCTTTACACAGAACAGGTGTAGTTACACCGTTATACTGCTTGTACACCGTGTACACATTTACACTAAAAGGTTTCAGTTGGGCAAATAAAATGCTTTGATACAGGATACAACCTTCAACTGCAATGGTTTAATTAGACAGGTATATTGCTTTGACACAGGGTACAGCTTTACACTAAAATGGTTCAGTTATACAGGCAGACTCCTTTGACAGAATGTACAGCTTTACACTAAAATGGTTCAGTTACACAGGTAGACTCCTTTGACAGAGTGAACAGCTTTACACTAAAATGGTTCAGTTATACAGGTAGACTCCTTTGACAGAAAGTACAGCTTTACACTAAAATGGTTCAGTTACACAGGTAGACTCCTTTGACAGAGTGAACAGCTTTACACTAAAATGGTTCAGTTACACAGGTAGACTCATTTGACAGAGTGAACAGCTTTACACTAAAATGGTTCAGTTATACAGGTAGACTCCTTTGACAGAAAGTACAGCTTTACACTAAAATGGTTCAGTTACACAGGTAGACTCCTTTGACAGAGTGAACAGCTTTACACTAAAATGGTTCAGTTATACAGGTAGACTCCTTTGACAGAAAGTACAGCTTTACACTAAAATGGTTCAGTTACACAGGTATACTCCTTTGACAGAGTGAACAGCTTTACGCTAAAATGGTTCAGTTATACAGGTAGACTCCTTTGACAGAAAGTACCGCTTTACACTAAAATGGTTCAGTTACACAGGTATACTCCTTTGACAGAATGTACAGCTCCACACTACAATGGATCAGTTACACAGGCAGACTCCTTTGACACAGTGTAGAGCTTTACACTAAAATGGTTCAGTTATACAGGTAGACTGCAGGCAGGTATACTGCTTTGACACAGTGTAAACCCTTACCCTTGGGAGGTTTACTTTCACATGCAGACTTCTTTTTCGCCATGTAAAATGTACTTTGAGAAGAATTGGTTACACAGTTGGACTCCTCAACACAGCGAACAACCTTGACCTTGTGATCAAATGGTTCAGTCAGACTGCAATACACCCGTGATGTAGTCTACATCTTCACAATAAGCGGACTGAGTTGCTCAGTTTCACTTTTTTGATCTACTGTACACCTTCACAATACGAGGGTACAGTTACACTCAATTGATTGGTCTACATCCTCAGAATAAGAGGGCCACGTTGCACCGTGACAGTCTTTTGATGTAGTCTGCATCCTCACATTAAGATGGCTGAGTTGTACAGTTACACTCTCTTGACGCAGTGCACATCCTTACATTAAGATGACTGAGTTGTACAGTTACACTCTCTTGACGCAGTGTACATCCTGACATTAAGATGGCTGAGTTGAACAGTTACACTCTCTTGACGCAGTGCACATCCTTACATTAAGATGACTGAGTTGTACAGTTACACTCTCTTGACGCAGTGTACATCCTGACATTAAGATGGCTGAGTTGAACAGTTACACTCTCTTGACGCAGTGCACATCCTTACATTAAGGTGACTGAGTTGTACAGTTACACTCTCTTGACGCAGTGTACATCCTGACATTAAGATGACTGAGTTGTACAGTTACACTCTCTTGACGCAGTGTACATCCTGACATTAAGATGGCTGAGTTGAACAGTTACACTCTCTTGACGCAGTGCACATCCTTACATTAAGATGACTGAGTTGTACAGTTACACTCTCTTGACGCAGTGTACATCCTGACATTAAGATGACTGAGTTGTACAGTTACACTCTCTTGACGCAGTGTACATCCTGACATTAAGATGGCTGAGTTGAACAGTTACACTCTCTTGACGCAGTGCACATCCTTACATTAAGATGACTGAGTTGTACAGTTACACTCTCTTGACGCAGTGTACATCCTGACATTAAGATGACTGAGTTGTACAGTTACACTCTCTTGATGCAGTGTACATCCTGACATTAAGATGGCTGAGTTGAACAGTTACACTCTCTTGACGCAGTGTACATCATTGCATTCAGATGACTGAGTTGTACAGTGACACTCTCTTGACGCAGTGTACATCCTGACATTAAGATGGCTGAGTTGAACAGTTACACTCTCTTGACGCAGTGTACATCCTTGCATTCAGATGACTGAGTTGTACAGTGACACTCTCTTGACGCAGTGTACATCCTTGCATTCAGATGACTGAGTTGTACAGTGACACTCTCTTGACGCAGTGTACATCCTGACATTAAGATGGCTGAGTTGTACAGTTACACTCTCTTGACGCAGTGTACATCCTTACATTAAGATGACTGAGTTTTACAATTACACTCTCTTGACGCAGTGTACATCCTTGCATTATGATGACTGAGTTGTACAGTAACACCCTCTTGACGCAGTGTGCAACCTTATATTAAGGTGACTGAGTTGTACAGTTACACTCTCTCGACGCAGTGTACATCCTTACATTAAGATGACTGAGTTTTACAATTACTCTCTCTTGACGCAGTGTACATCCTTGCATTATGATGACTGAGTTGTACAGTAACACCCTCTTGACGCAATGTGCATCCTTACATTAAGGTGACTGAGTTGTACAGTTACACTCTCTTGACGCAGTGTACATCCTTACATTAAGATGACTGGGTTGATCAGTTACACCCTCTTGACGCAGTGTACATCCTAACATTAAGATGACTGAGTTGTACAGTTACACTCTCTTGACGCAGTGTACATCCTTACATTAGGATGACTGAGTTGTACAGTTACACTCTCCTGACGCAGTGTACATCCTGACATTAAGATGGCTGAGTTGTACAATTAAACTCTCTTGATGCAGTGTACATGTTCACAATCAGAGATCTGAGTCGCACCGTAACACTCCTTTGATGCGGTGTATATCTTCACCCTAAGTGAGATGATTTGCAGAGTTTCACTCCTTTGACGCAGCGTACATCATAACAATAAGAGGGCTGAGTTGCATAGTTATACCCGTTTGACGCAGTGTACTGTTTCACAATGAATAGTTACGGCATACTCCGTGTTATTTCGTTTCTTTTTTTCTCTCTGCCTTTTCAGACGCAGTGAAGATGGGGCTTTCGTGGAGAGAGGTATTGTTGATTGGTGTGTGCTGCCTGTCTTTGTCTTTGGTGCATGGTCAACAGCAATTTGGTAAGTTTTTACAAAGTCTGCTTGATCCTGCCTCGGTCTGCTTTGTAATTTTATTCCAGGAAACTCATTTGTACTAATTACAGCACATTACCCGGTAAAATGTAATATGTAGGCTAGATGTAAAATACATCTGCCTGGAAATCCTCTGGGTTAGCATTTGATGTATATCTTTAAGTGATCCAGGGCAAAAAAAAAAAAAATTATAAGTTCAAACTAAGCGCGGGGGGGGGGGCGGTAAGGCCAAAGTTATCTTGCTCCATAAAATCCCCATATTTTGCACTCAACACTTCTCGATAGTGCATAATTGGCACTCTAATGAAGTTTTAACAATAGGTTCGAAGGGGTGATACTTTTATTTCAATTTATGTTCTGTTGCTATATTCATGATCTTGTGAATGAACTTTATTTTAGCGTATGAATCTATGTTATGCTTTTATGTTTTCCGGAAATGGCTTCTCAATCACAACAGATCAGATCAGTTTAAATTACGCCAAACCTGATCCCATAATAAATACAATAGAGCAGCATACGATAACATGGATTTACTGCTCAGCGCAGTACTGACTGTAAGACTTGTGTATATGTTCTCCACTTGTAGACTGTTGTACGGCCAATATGATGCAGTCAATGGGGAGAGCTATCATAGAGAGAGACTTTCAAATGGTAACAACACCAACAACTGTTAGAACAGTCCGGTTACGCCAGTGTGCGGTAATGGAAATGTCAGTACAGTTCTGGAGGAAGGTGTCAAGTGGAGAAAAATCGGATGGCTATGAGCTTGTCCTGGATATTCCACTGAAACAAGACGGCATGGGTAATATATACGAGGTATGGAAGTGGTAGTAGCAAGTAATACTTTGGCTGCATAAATGTCCGCTAGGGACTTTAGGAGTACAGAAGAGTGGCGCCCTCTGGCACATGAATTATATTGCTTCATTTACCAACCACATCGTAGTCCACCACACAAGTGGCCGTCTAAACAAAGAATTTGATCTGATCCATTCTTTATTCCCAAAATTAAAGTCAAAGTAGTTTGTGCCCTAATCTGCTTAATCTGTGGCTCAATGTTCGATCAAAACATCGAGGATTAGCCAATATTTGCGCTTGGCTACAATATGAACTTTTGCATTTACAGGCTCATTTTATAAAATCAATTATAGTTTAATCCAGTATTAAATCTTTTGATCCAGGATTAAGAGCTGGATTACATCAAGATTTATTTAACCAAATTGAAACTTTATTTCCAAAATTCATATAACAGAGGAGGACATAGACTAATTAATGCTGCAAGTTTACATGAAACATTAGGCCAACGATTCAATAGTTCAGAACCAAAAACACATCAATTTTCATTTTAGGACTAAAGTCAGTATCAGATTAAACTCTTCATGAATTCGGCCCCTGCAGATTCGTTCGGCCAAAATGATAATGATGCTATAATGCAAAATTGATATGGTGAATATTAAACGTATTCAGGAAACAAAAATGTTTGTGTCTATCCACGATATGATCTGCGCATAAAGCCAGTCGCACACCATACGACCCGACTGTCAGCGACGGATATGCGACTGTTTCGTCATCAATTTTGCAACACCTGACGACACGACATGATCTATTTTCAGTCGCCACGACTGGTGCCGTGGGGGGTGAACAAGTTGGATCATAATACATTCTATGGCATAAAATATAGCCCATAGACCTACATAGGCCAGTCAAACACACTGAATCTTGTTCCATTTTCGGGCTATTTTCACGTTCAACAAATCAACGATGGAAACGTGCAAAAACTTTGTGGGCCCAGACATCGTCAACTTCAGCCCTGTTTAGAAATACCCTATGAGTTAAACTCATGATCAAGCTTGTGTGTAGGCCTGAGCCTACCTCACGTCCAAATCTCGCGAATCCTCGTGTAGTGTGCGGCAATTAGTTTTCTTCACACCACCACTGCTTGTCGCCGACAGTCGGGACGCATAGTGTGCGGCCGGCTTTTACGCTACAGTATGCTAGTAAAATAAAGGCGAGTCACATGGCTGGAGGGAACCAGGCAGACCCCGAGACATCCCCACTCATATCACCAAACGTATTCTACATCAGAGGACAAACCAGTATCTCTAGTCAAAAACACGTCTTTTTTTACATAAAATTTACCACTTGCTAAATGATATGGATTTAATTTTTTGCAGTTTCATTTCACAAACCCAATCACCATTTTGCCAAGCTGGAGGTTAGGATTTAAGGGCCCGCCGGTCAGTGCCGACTTACCAAACCCGATCATCGCTATCCCGTACTTTTTTGGCAACAAATACAGAGCAATTAGGTCAATTCAAAGCAACAAATTCCAGGTAAGGTGGCTCCCCCTAGTGGTAGTAGCGTGCTCCGTAAGATAATTTGAGTATTTGTTTACAGATGAACCACATTCACTGTTTTCTAACACTGGTGTTCCACAAGTGTTGAGTTCCTATCCATCAAAATCATGTCTTAAAGTCACTCATACATTTCCAATTCAAGTGAACAGCTCTCCCATGCTCAAGCTGTGAAACTTTCTGCAGACTCCTCTTCTGGATCTGAAGGATGATCTAACAAGATTATGCATTAGATTTTTTGTATGTTTGGAGTATCATTTGTTTTCGTAGACACAGCTTTAGATATAGTCAGCAGAGTATGCTTAGAGATCATTTTTATATGAATTTAGCAAATGATTGTTAATTTCTCTCCCCTCTTTTTTTCCTAACTCATTCCATCCATGTTAAACAACAATTTTGATCCAGCTTAATTTATTATGTCTCCCGGTGGAAGCTGGGGGACATATTGTTTTAGTGCCCGTTTCTTCCACTTCTTCTTTTTGTTGTTATTGCTGTTGTTGTTGTTGTTGTTGTTGTTGTTGTTGTTGTTGTTGTTGTTGTTGTTGTTGTTGTTCAGGTTCTTCAACACTTGGTTTCCGTGCGATAAGTCTTGAAAGACTTGACAGAATTTGATGAAACTTGGTAGGATTATGTATCTAGGCAAGACCTAGGATTAGAGCTAAAACAAGATTGTAATTTTCAAGCAAACTTGGTCATTTGTAATTTGTTATCACCTGTAGCTTATTTAGAGACGTGAGTGTTCCGCCGGGAGACATTTGCTTTTCTGTTAGAAAATCAGTCTGTTCTAGTTTTGGGCTGTATTCACATGATACCATTGTCTGCCACTTGTTGTATGTCCAAACTGTGTAGTGTGTTTATATCATACAAGTGTCTGCCCCTTGTATGGTCAAAGTGTGTAGTGTGTTTCTAGGATAAAAGTGTCTGCCATTTGTATGTTCAGATTGTGTAGTATGTTTCTATGATACAAGTGTCTGCCACTTGTGTGTTCAAACTGTGTAGTGCGTTTCTATGATACCAGTGTCTGCCACTTGTTGTATGTTCAAACTGTGTAGTTTGTTTCTATGATACAAGTGTCTGCCACTTGTTGAATGTTCAAATTGTGAAGTGTGTTTCTATCATACAAGTGTCTGCAACCTGTCGTATGTTCAAACTGTGTAGCGTGTTTCTACGATACAAGTGTCTGCCACTTGTTGTATGTTCAAACTGTGTTGTGTGGTTCTATTATACAAGTATCTGCCACTTGTTGTATGTTCAAACTGTGTAGTGTGTTTTTAAGATACAAGTGTCTGCCACCAGTTTTAGTTCAAACTGCGTAGTGTATTAATATGGGATTCATACGAGCTTCTGTCCCTATGGGTGTTATATTTGTGAATTTTGTTTTCAATGCACACTTGGAAACAATAAAAATTCAATTCAATTCAAAAGTATAGCAGAAGTAGTGGACATCTGTGCGTGCTCCGCTGTCAACTTAAACCCCAAAGCACCAGTGACATCAACTTTGTAGTTTTGGTGTTCATCGTCAACTTTATTCACAGGACACTTCATAAGTGTCATTTTACGCACCGAAGTGGCAACGTGAAGGGATTTGTGTATTCTTCAATCGTTACAGTATTTACAAGAAAAATGAAAATGTGTCACGATTGTTAGATACTCTAAAAATTTCAACAAATTGAGTTTAATAATATTTCATTTTTTTTCTTTTTCTTTTCTTTTCTTTTTTTTTTTTTTGCAGATCAATAAATCTTATGACTTCACCAAGATTACCTGGCCTCTTACTTTCACCCAAAACAAGACCATCGTGTATACTAGAGGCTCGTCTCCTGCAAATTATAACGGCTACAACATCATGTTCTGCGAAGAAAAACGTAGGTCAACTTTTTTCCACCACAGTTTAAACTGAGTGAACAAATTTTGTGCAAAGCGCTCTAGGCGCAATGCGCCGGACTTTTATAACCAGTGTAAATACTGTCAAGTTCATACTTGAATGAAAGGTGTTTTCACAAGGAACATGAATGTAAAACCCTGATTTTAAAGCAGGGCAGTTTAAGTTATAAGTTCGACTTTAGTTGCTGATAACACTGGAAGCGTGACTCTAAATGACAGTAGAATCTCCATTAAGACTACCACTATAAAGAGACCATTTCTATTTTAACGCCACCAACTTACAGACCCATTTTCGTTTTTCTTTTATTAAATTATATCCCCATTAAGACTACTCCCCCAATGAAGACAACATTCTTCAGTTCCTCAGGTGGTCTTAATAGGGAGATCCCACTCCATTATATACCAACACATTATTCAAAGATTTTTCATTGAAAATAGAATACTTGGACATCTAACCCTGATAGGGTGTCCTTGCCTCAGATTAATTAATAGTACAGAAAAACATGATCCATATTCATTAATTCCAAACCCAACAATGACAGCAAGGAGTTCCAGACTTGCCAATGTATTTAACATGAAAAATGCAGAATACACGAAATCGGAATAGTCCTGAAATGGCAAATATACTTGTGTACAGCGCGTAAATGGAAGAACTATATCATAAAAGGTTAATTTAGCGGTTGCACGTTCAGGACATATGTGGCGTCAAGAACAAATATTGAATATTTATTACGCTATAAGCCATTGGATTCGAAACGTATTCTAGGCGGATTCAGGTCGTTGGTGAGCCGTATGATAATTTGACAGTTACTCTACAACGCATCCACATTTGTTCCTTGAACACTGAAATATGTCCAAATTGTCTACAACCCTGATGCTTGTGGACTGAGCCACATCCACGTTATGTACAGTGCCAGTACTTCTGCACTAAAAAACAGCCACGTTATGTACAGTTCCAGTACTTCTGCACTAAAAAACAGCCACGTTATGTACAGTCCCAGTACTTCTGTAAAACACATCCACGTTATGTA
This sequence comes from Hermodice carunculata, assembly GCA_964020975.1. Taxonomy (NCBI): domain Eukaryota; kingdom Metazoa; phylum Annelida; class Polychaeta; order Eunicida; family Amphinomidae; genus Hermodice; species Hermodice carunculata. The sequence continues at coordinate 411,455 of CAXHWN010001094.1, read as the reverse complement.
CAGTCCCAGTACTTCTGTAAAACACATCCACGTTATGTACAGTCCCAGTACTTCTGTAAAACACATCCACGTTATGTACAGTCCCAGTACTTCTGTAAAACACATCCACGTTATGTACAGTCCCAGTACTTCTGTAAAACACATCCACGTTATGTACAGTCCCAGTACTTCTGCACTAAAAAACAGCCACGTTATGTACAGTCCCAGTACTTCTGTAAAACACATCCACGTTATGTACAGTCCCAGTACTTCTGTAAAACACATCCACGTTATGTACAGTCCCAGTACTTCTGCACTAAAAAACAGCCACGTTATGTACAGTCCCAGTCTTCTGCACTAAAACACATCCACGTTATCTACAGTCCCAGTATTTGTGCACTAAAACATCATTGTTATCTCAAGTACCGGAATTTGACACATCCACATTATCTATGGTCGCACTCCCTGTACACTAAAACACACACACAAACACACACACACACACACACACACATATATATATATCGTTGCTTCTTGCACATCAATAACTACGTTTATCTTAAGAAACTATTGTTACAGTTAGTATTCCGTCCATGATTGTGATTTTACCTGGCCGTTTGCAGGTTGTCCCGGTGTGTCCAGTGATGCTTCCGTCACAAGCACGGTAAGTATGATTTATGTATTGTTGTCTGCCTGTGCCATGATGTCTGTTTCTAGCGAAATTTCAACTTGCACAATCGATTGTTTATCATAAGGAAATTCGCGGCTATTTAAGCGTAGATTTATGGATCCCATTGCCTAATTGTAACGTTATTTACTTTCGTAACCGCAGATTGTTACCGGACCGCCCGGGCCTCCAGGACCCGCTGGTCCCAGCGGCCCCCCTGGTGCTTCAGGTAGGTAAGGACAGCGAACCAACCAACCAACCAAACAACCACACCAACAACCAGTGATCCGACCAACCCACCAACCAACCAACCAACCAACCAACCAACCCAACAAATAATCAAACAAGCAACCATGCCAATAAACCAACCAAACAGTCCTCCAACCAACCTACCTGACAAGTAACCTGCCAACCAACCCAACAAACAAACAGACAAACATCCATATCAACCAAACAACCATTAATCAACCGAACAAACAAGCAACCCAACCGACCAATTATATGTAGGCCCAAAACCTACCAACCAGCCAAACAAACAACCATACCAACAACCAACCAACCAAATAAACAAACAAATAATCAACACAAACAAACAACGGACCAAACAACTTACCAACCAACCAATCAAACAAACAAATAAACAGACAAACAGGGATGAATCACAGATAAGGCGAGTTAAGAGAGGCCGGGTGGGGAGGGGGACAGAGATGCCAATGGAGACCAAAGAAAGACCTGCTGTCATTTGATGATGGACAAATGAAGGGGAAGGGGTGGGAAGCAGGGGTCTATGCAAATACATTGAATGCCAATGAGAGACCTCAAAGGTATGATTGAAAAATTACAACCGTAGAATAGTTCATCGCAAAATTCACTTGATTTTTGTTATCCAGAAGTGTGTGGTTAAAAAGCAATAACTGGGGAATCGTGCAAAACAAACTGTTAGAATGCACACACAACATAAAGGTAAATAAAGCCCAGGAGCTTGAGGCCGGATTGATAAGGGACTAAGTTCATGTCCAAAATATGCTGTAAAAAAGACGGATTGCATTTAAACCTGTAATGTACCGGACGGAATAGTGGAAGCGATATTGAGCTTGAGCGGTCCTGGAACTCGTTTACATGTGTCATGAACGCCTCGCAGCACTGGCACTTCGACGATATTATTTACTGTATTGAATCTGCATTCTATTTATCTTCATATCCACGGTAGATTATGGATCTATCTGTATATTTTAATGTAACTCCGTATAAAAACGTGTTTATGTATTAATTCATCTCAGGAACCACAGATGGAAAATGCACATGCAAAGACCCCAAATCAGTAACGGAATTACAAAATATGGGCCAGAAACAAGTTCAGATGCAGGGTACGCTGGACAATATTCGAACTCTCGTAGCCGAACTTTCTAGGGGTGAGTATCAATTTACATAACAAATTACTGATATATCTTACGGTTTTATTGTTCGAACCATCTAAAATCTACACGTGTACATTCATGTCGCTTGTTTTGTTTCACTTTCCGACGAAACCAATAGAACCGAGCTATGTCCCACTATACCACATAAAGCTCACTCTGTATACATCGTCAATACAAAATGCACGGATTGTCCAGTGTAAAGAAACAAAAGATATAAAGATTGTAGGGAAAAGGACCAAAGTGTAATTAAACGTCAGGAATCATTTTGGAGCCCCATGCATTATCTTCCTGACACGAAAGTGACACACTGTTATGAAGAGAAAGTGTAACAATACCCCCATATTGACTGCTCGGCACCTATGACGCTTAAAGCCTTGGTAATGTCGCAAAATAGAATTTTCGCTTACTTCGGTTGGACCACAGCCTCTAATAATATGGTACAAGTAAATCAGGTTAACGACCGATCCATCTTCCGGGACGAACATGGTTGACATTCGGTCAAAAAACTTACTTTTGCCTTCATTTTCGTCGCCTCTTTCATTTTATTTGCAGGTAACCAGCCTACAGGGAAGTGCCCCGTTGGATTCATCTCGGGAACGTTTGGTGTCGGGTCTTGCTACCTGTTTGTACTGACCAAGGTGCCGGTAGGAGTGGCACAGATGCAATGTCAGGAAAAAGGTGCCCGCTTGCTGAGAGTTGAAACCGATCTGGAACACAAGTTCTTGCTGAATGCACTTCGTAATTTTGTCAATTCAGGTAATTGAAGTCGATTTTTTATTATTTCTCCTTTGCCATCCTCGTTATACTAACATTCTTATTTTGAGTACATAAGGAAAATTATCATTGATCACGGCTTCAATTTGTCTTCTTTTTATTGTTGGTTTAGGTGCATGTCAACTAAACGTTACTTTAGCGCCGACAGAATATTCATTTGGTGGGGACATGGTGTACCAAACAAAGGCTAAACAAGCAAACAAACAAACAAATCCTTATTTATTCTTCGCCGATTCAACTCCCAGGAGTTGTCTAGGTTATTTGAGGCCTTTATGAGTGCGTCAGACACGCCACTAAGTCTCCCTTGTAATGCACTGGTGTTACCCTTAGCATTTAGCAATTTTGTGAAAGGCAGTCCTCCATGCCTTCCATACATCAAGAAGGCGTGTAAAACCGTAACATTTCTGACACTATTACTATGGGCTAGTAACATAACTGCATAGTTATAGTTATTCTTCAAGATACATAGTTGAGCGCACATGTCAACAAAAGATTGAGGAGAAAAGCCCCTCATCCATGAGAAAACAGTAGGTTTATAGATAAGGTCATACAAATAAATCTCTATACATGTATACATATGAATCGTATATTTTCCACATAGACAAGTCAAATGACTAAACACGATTTAGGTAAAAAATAGATGTAGAACAAATCAATTTCCAACCGACAAACTCAAGATAACACATAAAGTTTTCGTAAAGTTTATTTGAATGAAGTTAAAGGCATTGTCTGCCGAAGGTTTAAAGGTATCTGATTCCATATTTTGCTCCCATGGTGTTTTATGGAAAAAGATATGAAAACACTACCACAAGCAAAAATAAAATGAAGTTGTGTCTCTGTCTTGTAAAATATAAATGTTTGTTTAAGTTTAAGACTAAAATATTCTGGAAAAAATTGTGAAAACATACCATCCACAATTTTAAATATGAAAAAGGGTTGTCAAAATTGTTTATATTGTCAATTTGTATGATTCCATAAGTATATGAAATATAGCCGAATCAGTGGTGTCATGCAATTGCTATTCAATTGCTTAGAAAGGCTCCAAAAATAATGAAGGCAATTATAGATAGATGACTTTCTCTTTTATATGTTTTAAGTAAAGTATTTACAGTCATTGCAAACATACGATTTGTTAAATGGGCATCTTAAAATGATAAAATGTATGAACAACAAACTGGTTATCAATAGGGACAGTCCACAATGGATCACATTTTCACTTTATATGTATCTGTACAAAAGTATTTGTCAAAATCGAAATGACGTTTCTATTGTCTCCTTGTCAACTTTTCCAAAGTGTTTGACTCAGTTTCTGATCCATTACTTTTGTATTGGCTCAAGTGAGGGAGTACACAGAAGAAGGCTCAAAAATATTAAATTGATGTATGGTAAATAAGAATCGTGTGTCCTCACAGATAATAGGCTAGCAAACTTCTTTAAGTGTTCTGTTGGCATGCGACAAGGTTTGCATTTTGAGTCCATTTCCGATTATTATTTGTTCAGATAAACTAATAAAAGAAATAGACAGGCACGGTTGCCAAGGTATATATATATATATGAATGGGTCATTTCTTAACCTATGTATTTTATTGTATGCAGACGATGTTGCCAAATGTGTTGATACTGCTGCTCGTGTGCAAAACTTAATTGATACATCCAAAAGAATTCTCAGGTGATTGAGATTAAATGCTAATATAGATAAGACCAAAGTCATGGTGTTTAGGAATGGTGGTACCATCAAGCAAAATGAAAAATGGTATTATAATGGAGAACAGTTGTAAACCACACCTTACTATATAAATTTAGTAATTTCGTTTTCGTCCAGACTAGTTTGAACACCAGCCTTGAGGACATTAGCATCTCAGTCACAAAAGGCAGTTACTAGTGTAAAGCAGGTCTCAAATTAATGTGCTGGTTTGCCTTTCTCGAATCCAAGGGTGGTGTTTGATAAAATTGTAGTTCCAATTCTAACATATGATTGCGAAATTTGGGTGTAGCAATATGCAAAACAGGTTGACGATGTACAAATTCGGTATTGTAACTACCTTCTGGGTGTCTCTTCACATTAATATTATGGAAGATTTAGGGGAGTGTGGATGTTCCACTTTGTGTGTTTTATTTCAAAAGGCGTATGAAATTTGGGCTAAAGTTACTTGAATCGCACACACCAGGCTACCGAGAGCTAGTTACTTGATGTTAAAAAGTTGTGATGAAAATGGGCATGCAATGTGGACTACATATTTAGATATCTACTTGATCGTTATGGATTTAGTGTGCCTTGAATATGCCAAGAAGTAGGGTCGGTAGGCTGTTTTTGATATTGTTCGTACAATTAGTGAAGGACTGTACTTTACAAAAATGGAGTATCAATATTCAAGAACTTCAAAATTGAGAACATATTGTAAATGTAAGAGTTTATAGAACCAGAAAAACATTTATCTTTAAATGGAAAATCCCTCCTTCCAGCAAAACTAGAAACCAAATCCCGTTCTGTGTGCTATATCAGAAATTTTTGAAGGAGTAATATATAATCAGTGGTTTTAGTTTTTTGTGTCAATGATTTATTGTACAGAAATCAGTATGGTTTCAAAAGAAAAAAAAATGTCCTTACTGCATTTAGAGATAAAATCATCTGGACAATGGACAAAGGAGGAACCTTGCTAAATGTATTTTGAGTTGAATTGTCAAAAACATTTGACATTATAAATCATGATATCTGCTACCTGTGAAAAGCATTTGACGCTATCAATCATGATATACTACATTATGAATTAACATTGTGTCGTATATGAAACTTTTTAAATCTGACCTGGCAAATGTTCAAACGCGCGTCCCACAAGGATCTATTTTAGTCCCCTTCCTTTTTATAATTTACATTGATGACATTGAATTTGCCCGACCGTTTTTTTCTTTTTTTTTTATTATTTTATTATATCAAGGTTGAAATGTGTATGAGGAATTGTGTATTTTTGTGATATATAAAATGTGTTGAAGATGAGTACCATTTTTGGATGATTTGTCCTAGTTTTCATATTCTTGGAATTATGTACTAACCAGAGTTCCATGTTAAGTTTCCCAAGGAAGAGATGTTTTTTTTTCATTGTCTGATCATACCTCTACATTGTGCCATACAGCTGCTTTTTGGTATCATGCTATCCAAGAAGGAAGAGAAATAGTAAAATCTGATGGATGTTTCATCATAGTACAAAACAGCAAAGAGAGACAGACCTTCAGCCGTTCTGCACCATGAACGATGTGATCGGAGTAACAGCCACTATCACCATCGTGTTTGCCTAATTTTAGGTGTGAGATAGCTTGTTGAACATTTTCAACTGAAGTAGAATGAAGTGTTTTGCACTTATTTTCCTTACAATTTTTTTTAATCAGCTCATCTATTTTTACCTTTAAATTTGCCATTTCATTTTCATTGCACGGTACAGATGAATACACTTGCTCAAATTTCTCAGCAAATATTTTGGCGATCCTCTCGGGATCTGACTTGTTATCAATCACACCAGGTTTAACGTTATTTTGTTTCTTAACTTTCCTCACAATTTTCCAAAAGTCGTTGGTGTGGTTATTAGAAACGGCTTCAGCTAGTTTATTAGCATTGCATAAATCTCTATTATTTTTCACATACCTAAGTGCATAATGATATTTAGCTTTAGTTTTATTACGAATTTCAGCTATTGGACCGCTTCTAGGTGAATTATTATTTTTCCACAAGGAATGCCAAAACAAAGCCTTCTCTTGATATGGTTTGACAAAATCGTTCCATCCAGGAACAACTTTAGCACACTAATCGGAAGAATATGGGATATTAACCTCGCCTGCAAGGATACACGAACTGACGATATCATTGTTAAATGTTTGAATCTGTATATTATGATGCTGGCAGAATACATCCTCACAATGTATAATGCCCCATAGAATCTCAATTAATCTAAGGTGTTCATCAAGGGAATGTTTATATTTGTTAAGGTTTTCCTCAGTGGCAGTGTGCCAGAGCAGTTTGGGAACTGTTTGTGAGGGGGAGATTTGACTATATTCTACTGGAATATTCAAGGACATTATAATGGGAGAATGATAAGAGAGATTATCGCCCTCCTGAAGACATGTGTATTTTAAGACATTCCCATACAAATTTTCAGACACCAAAAATGATCTATGTTAGATGTTTCACCATTGCTCTTACTCTCATAAGAATAAGAAACAGATGATATGTCGTAGTAAATAGGGCACTTAACATTATCTCTATTAATAAACCTATTTAGATGCTTCGTATTCTCAGAGCCTAGTCGCAAAAAATCGGTATTAAGGTCACCACCTATAATGATGTGGTCAGTATCAATTTCGTTACATTTGAATGAAACCAGGCCCAGAATATCGTCATAAAGTTTACTGTCATCGCATGGTGAATTAGAATCACATGGCATATAAGCATTTATAATGCATAACTTTTTACCATTTAATTCCAATAATATGCCACAGGCACGCTTAGAATTAAACAGTATGGGGGATACTATGCATCTGATATCCTTCCTCCATAATATGGCGCATGCGCCGTAGGGTCTACCTCGTACCTCATCATAATCACTCATACCAGAAACACCCATTGCATAGATGCGAGGTATATGTAACTCAAATAAATCAATTTGTTTGTTAAAGAGCCAGTGCTCTTGCACCAAGACAATGTCGCATGTCTCTGTCAGTTTGTTGATGCATTCAAAACGACCTACTCCATGGCCGTGTGAATTGTAGGAGGCAAGGATGAGACTAGCCATAGCAACATATATACTATAAAACAAAAATAACATAATGGCTATTAAGGGAGCACCTCAAGACTACGATTTCTTGGAGGGACATACTTCCTGACTCTTACTCCATCATAGGCCTGCGGCAAATCTGAGAAAAAGGCCTTATTTAAGGAGTTTGGTCTACCCGTCTGCCTTATAGCTGTAACATACCTCATTCTTTTGCAAATCTTCTGTAGATTTCAAATATGCCTGTTGTGGAGCTCTCATGTGGTCCAGTTTTACGGTATATGCAAATTAAGAAACCCATATAGTAGAGCAGCTAAATTTTCAAAAAAAGGCTTATTTTCAGTTTTCGGTCAACCGGAAAAATACCCGGCTGGATTTGGTATCAATCAAAAGATAAGAACCTGAATTTAAAGTTAGGTAGGGTGTACTATCAATTTCATGGTCAATTTGTATTTATATTGGTTACCATGGCAACGAAATTAAGTTTTCATAAAATGAAGGGAGAATCACCTTATTAATCATAACTTTATACACATACAAGGTACCACCCCACAACTTTACATCAACATACCTTCTATGCAGGTGTTTCCTAAGAAACCAGTTTGAGATAGTAAGTGTCAACAGTTGGTTGCCATGGCAACAGAATGTTTGTAAAAATCACTTAAATGTGCATGTAAACACTAGAAACTTATTTATAGTTTTAAATATCGGGAATAATTTTCATAACATTTGATGTTAAAATGTAAAGAGATTCTTTCTGCACTAACAATGTTGTCAATAGTGAAGGAAGACTCTTTTGGGTCGCCTTGCAACGTTCTTACAAATGTTTATATACCTAAAAATGAGCAGATTTTTGTGGATATTTCAATTGGTCATATGGCCAGTGCTGCGCATTGTTGAGAAATGATACATACATGTGATAATATTGCCAGAAAATCTGACCTGAAACAAAAAATACTTAGCTAACTTTGGTATTAACTGAAAGATAAGAACCCTGAATTTAAGGTTAGGTAGAATGTACCATCCATTTGATGGGCAACATATGTTTCTATTGGTTGCCATGGTAACGACATTTTTTTGAGTAATCCAGGGAAAAACACATTTTTAACCATTAAGTAATGAAAATGCAAGGTACCACTTTACATCAGCATACCTACTATACAGGCATTTCCTAAGAAACCAGTGTGAGATTGTAAGTGTCAAAAGTGGGTTGCTATAGCAACGGAATGTTGCTAAAAATTACATAAATTTGCAATCAAACATCAGAAGCTTGTTTCTAGCTTAAATTTTTACGAATACTTTTCATCAAATGTGCTGTTAAATGTAAAGGGACTCTTTCTCCACTAAATTTGATGTAAATTGAGTCAAGTAGGAGTGTTTTATGCTCACCTAGCAACGTTCCTCCAAATGTCAAGATTATTCAAAAGCAGATTTTTGTTGATATTAGACACGCATTATCAACCCTCTTGCAAACTGCTGAGCAATGACACATATGATAATACTACCAGTATGTGTTTTTATAAACTTTCCATATTTCCCTGTAGTTACTCCTGTCCTAAAGCAACATTATTATGTCTTTTTTACAATAAAATTAAAGAATTTGTTGCAAATTTTGTGCCTTTTTCAAACATATTTTTTATCTAACTCCAATTATGGTATTCATGACACTGAGCGCAAACTTATCAAGCATATATATTACCGATCATATCCAGCAAAAAGATGGTAAAATTGTCAGAGCTTCCAAAGAACATCCTTATCGCAGTTGGCGCGTGCGCACCTAATCAGCGCAATTTTGTCTGAATTTTTTTGTGTCAGTGTAATAAACCATTTTATATTCAACACAATGTGCCCCCCTTTCCCCCCTTCCACAAGTAAATATTCAGACAATTAACATGGCAAAAAAGCCTCAAAATTGCCACGTTTAGTTGCACTTCTAGAACTTTTGTTCACTGCCCATTGGCAGATGTCTCAAACCTACATGTGATAGGTAGAACTTCGTGTCTGTCTGCAATAGTTTGGAAGATATGGAGCTTTTAAAATTTTAATTGTCCCTAATTTGCATAATTTTAAATACCATGACTATTCCAAGTCAGGTGCTTAATTTCACCGGTAGGTGAGTCACCGAGGCAAGTTTTGTGATTGTCGGAATAACAGTGTCCGAGAAAAACTCCAGACAGATTTGGTCATAAAGAAGAAAAGAAAGAAAGAAAAGAGTGAGGAAAGAAGGAAGAAACGAAAGAAAAACATAATTCTTTGAAAAACAAAATGTCTGGGTTTGTACCCAGACATAAAAAAGCCACTGACGCGTGTCCTATAGAACAAAGTTTGCTGGAGATCTATCCAAGGTACATCTGCAGCAGCGTCAAGTCTGAAGTGGATCCAGTAAACTGTGTTTGGGAACATTATGTATACATGTATTCACAGCAGCCTATCACTGTACCAATTGCAATGTGTACTCTCATTTATAATCACGATTTTTTTGGGTGAAAATTCCGGGGCCGGGAGGAAGCATCGCCTAGCGACTTAAATGGACACCAAGTCAAAGTAATACCCACCACCTTTGAATAGAGTTCAGTCAGTGATTTTAGAGAAGTCGAAAACAAAAAATGACTAGAAAAGATTTGCTTTACAGCAAATCTGTCGGGGTACCTTCAAAATGAGAACAGTTTGAAATGCTACACTTTGCCATTGCTCAGCATAGTCTAAATTTTGTGACTTAATGCTAATTTACATAAATTAGAATGCTATAACTCTTTGGTTCTTGGTTCATTGGATGTGGGTATGTCACAAACTTACAAGGTAAAGTTTGAATGACACTACTATCTGTAATAGTTTTGATAGCTATTCAAAGACCATAATTTTGTGTATTTGCCTTATTCGCATAAATTAAAAGCCGACAACTTTGGTTTATGGTACATGGGATGCAGCTTTGCCACATACCTACAAACTGAGGTCGGAATGGCACCTCTATGTATAATAGTTTTGAAGTTATTCAAGATTTAAATTTCTTGTATTCATCTTATTGGCATGAATTAAAATTGTACAGTTTTGGATGATGAGTCATTGTATGCAGCTATGTCACAAACCCAAAATTTTAAGTTGGAATAGCACCTCTATCTATAATAGTAATGAAGCTATTCAACATTTAAAATTGTGCATATCCACCTGATTTGCATATATTAAAAATCCTATAACTTTGGTTCATGGTTCATTGGATGTGGCTTTGCCACAAACCATTATATTGACCTTGGAATTTCATCTCTATCTATAATAGTTTTGGCGATATTCAACTTTTAATTTTTAAACGCCCCTTATTAGCATGAATTGAAATTCTACAACTTTCATTTACCGTCCATTATATTGGCAGGTGTCCCAAACCTAGATGTGCTCATTAAAATTTTGTGTTTATCTGCAATAGTTTCAAAGATATGGAGCTTTAAAATTTTAGAAAGGCCCTAATTTGCCTAATTTTACACATGTCGATTATTCCAAATCATATATGTCAATTTCCTTACTATCTCTCTCACCGTGCCAAGTTTAAACATTGTAGCTTGCACAGTGTCTGAGAAAAGCTCCAGACAAATTATGTGGTGGGAATAAGAAGAAAGAAAGAGAAATTTTGAGAAAACAGTATGCCTGGGATAACACTAATATATATATATATATATTATATTATATTATATTATATTATATTATATACTCATTGCCCACTCTGTGTAAGTAAAGACAAAATATTTCGAAAAACGAAGTGATTTGTAGTAACTGACCATTTAACAATATTGAAATTGGAAATGGCGATTTTGGTCTTTTTGCATGTGCCAAAAAGACTTGTATAATGCAAATATATGCATATGACATTAATACATATACACAGCTTTATTTGTAAGATAGTTTTGGTGCCTCCAGGAACCTAAAAGATACGGTTCTGTAATTTAAAATAATAAACCGATATTTAATAAATCTATTCGATTTCATTAAGGTGACGGTTTTGCTTTTCAGACATAGGTATCTATTTTTGCTCATAGCATAAAACTGGACCACCTGAGAGCTCCACAACAGGCATTTTCTAAAAGTAGACAAAATTTTACATCAGGTAGGCTTTATTGTAGCTATAAGGCAGGCGGGTAGACCAAATTCATATTTTGGCCTCAAATGCCGCAGGCCTATCAGGCCACAAAGTGTCGCTAAAGAAATCCTTAGGTATACCCTGTTTCCATGGTTTTATACACAAAAAACAATTTGGTGGCTTTTCTGTTTCGACTCCCGCTGGTGACTTGTATTACCACTATAATGCTACCACCAGAAGTGTAGGTCATATAGCAACTTGAGAGCAGCACAGAGAGGTTAAAATAGATACTTGCTCACCTGGAGAATCAAGTGTTAATATTCATACCTTCAGAGTCCCTACACAGCAGAGAGTCTAAAACAAATATTAGTTTTGCCTAACACTGTCTGGAAGTTAGGAAACCAAATATATAGGGGGCGTACCTTTCTGCTGGCTGGCCTGAAGGTCATTAATCTTGTATTCTCCAAGTCATGCAGACCATAAAGTCACTAGATCTAATCACATTTTGCCTATTACATTTTATCTTCAGCCTCTCTATGCAGCACTTCACTTAAAGCATTTACCGAACAATGTGACCAAATTATTACCAAATAGGCCTAATTTATGCCATGTTATTTATTATTAAAAGTGCATTTTGAATCCATCAGCCTGCAGCATTATTGGAATCTGGGTTGTATGTCCCAGCACAATATTATGCCATTGCTAGGTTGTATGCCCCAACACAATAACATTAATTAGTGATTGGTGGTTTTCTCAACAGAATAGCATTATTCACTGTTGGGTTGTATTTTCACCACAAGCACATCATCTAATGCTTGGTCATATTTCCAACTCATATCATTATGGTATGCTTTGTTCTATTGTAAAGTGTAATAACATTATTTAATGTTTTGTCATTTTTCCAACATGATAGCATTATTCAATGTTCCTTCATATCCCTATAACAATAGCATTATTTGAGGGTGGGCTTCATTCCCACAGTGGCATTATTGTGATGTTTACTTGCATCCATATAACAATAGCATTAGTTACTATTCCATCATTATCCAAGCAGAATAGCATTATTGGATGCTTGGTCTTACTCCCAAATACAGATGTATTATTGATCACTTGGTAGTATCCCCAGCACAGTAGGTTAATAATAAATGTTCAGTTGTTTTCCGAGCACAATAGCATTAATGAATGTTTGCTCCTATTGTTTACGCCATAGCAATATAAGATGCTTGGTGGCATTCCCAACATAATAACATTTTTCTAATGTTGGCTACTATTGTCAGCACATTAGCAATATTACATGCTTAGTCATTTACCCACAAAAATAGCATCATTGAATGCTGGTTTGTATTGTCAGCACATTAGCAATATTACATGCTTAGTCATTTACCAACAAAAATAGCATCATTGAATGCTGGTTTGTATTGTCCGCACAATAGCAATATCAAATGCTTAGTTGCATTCCCAACATAATGGCATCGTTGATTGATGCCTTGCATCCTCAGCACAGTAGCAATTTTAAACGATTGCTCGCACTTCCAACATAACAACATTATTGACTATTATACCTCAGGATTTAATCTAGTGTTGTGATTGGCTAATTTGGCGTGTAACAGTTTTGACTTTTAACCACAAGAAAATTGCTGTTCCCCGCTGCCCTTTTTTATCACTATGAGGCACTGCTCATTTGACTAGACCTTGACCAAATAGGCCTAATTTATGTCATGTAAATGGTTGTTGATTAACTAAAATGGAATGAAAATGACGTAATATTTGATCTTTTAATGTTCTTTGCTATAAGAAGGGAAATGGTGTCCTTGCCTTTATGGGATAAAAAGAACTGTAAACCTCCGGGATGGCCTGTCAACCTTAAGCTTCGTGTCGGGTTGACAGTCCATTCCACAGGTTTACAGTTCTTCCTGTCCCACGATGGCAAGGGCACCATTCCATTAATGAAGGGTGGTTATAGGTAAGCTTCATTGTTGGATGTTTGGTTGTAAGCTCAATACAATGGCATAACTGGGTACTCGATCATGTTTTCATCAAAATATCATTATTAACTACTTGGTTGTATTCCTTTTAATGATTGCATATAGGATGCACTGTCATATTCCATGGCCCAATGGCATTAAAAGATTTAGGATGAACTCCACAGACATTGGCTTTATGAGGTGTTTGGCTGTATTCTCCCAACAATGGCATTGTGGAATGTTTGGTCGTACTGCCAACACTATAGCATCATGGAATGCCCCAATCAAATGCCAAGTGCAAGGCCATTATGGGAAGCTTGATCGTGGTCCCCACACAAAAGCATAACGTGATGCTTGGCCGTGCTACCGGCAATGACTGTCATTGATGATGCTTGTATACCTGAGTATTTACTCTATAATATACAGTGACCAAACACTTAATGGTGGCATATACACCAAACTATTTTGGGTGACAAGTACATTTCAAGATCCATTGACCGAAAAGTACTAATGCAAAAGTTTTAAAAGTATATACTTTGTATACGGGCATTATCCAAACATCTCTGATTGAGAAAATCTCAAGTTAATGCCGTCTAAAAAGTATATACTTTGAATATGTTTTTAATAGTTGTTTCAATTTATGGGTTGGTTAAAAATGATAATAGTGTATCTCATTCTGTTGGATAAGCGATGGCCACATACATTTCCTATGATAAGCAACTGATCATTTGAAGTTTATATAATGAACAGCCACAGAAGTTAATACTATGATGAATTATCTAAGTTAAGTAAATGTCATGGCCAACAACTACATGTAAGTTGATCATAGTAGCAACTAGTTAATTTATGTTCATGTCCAGAATGAGTGTGGATGAAAGTGTGGCTTCATGTGGCCTTTGCTTACATCAAGCTTCGCTTTCCACAAATTAAACAACATTTTAGCTGTACGTACAAATATATATCATGTGATTGCATCAGCGTAGTCATCATTTGCACCTACGCATATTTGCTTATACATCATTTCTTGTGTTCTGTATCATACATTTCTGCTTGTGGGTGAATTGAACTGTGAATGATTAGGAGACCTATGTCAGTGAAGTTTCCAAATATCTTGTTTACCTGGACCAAATCTGGAATCGTACATAGACAACTTGAAACTTTAGAATTTGAGTGAGGTTTTTTGATGTAAATTGAAATCTGGAGTCAATAAACACCTATGGATGAGCTGAATGGTTCTGGTTCAAGAGAAGAAAAGATTGGCATCTTGTAACAAGCGGTGTGATTATATTTTGTAGATACTGACCAGATGTTCTGGACGGCAGGAATATGGAGCATGCGAAAGGTCAAGTGGCTGTGGCATGATGAAATCTACAAAGATTCCTCGCTTTTGAATTTTCAAAATTGGGCACCAGGAGAAGCAGCCGTTAATATCAAGGAAGTAAACAAATGCTTGGCACTAAAGGTATATGCTATAAACTTGAATGTCAATGGAGACAATAAATGCTTGATTTTAACCCTTACCCCCTTAAATTGACACTTGAGTCAACAACTTTCCTTGGCATGAGTTGGTCTTGAGTGCCCAACTCATGCCAAGTAAAGTTATTGACCTGGGGCATGTGATTTTGACAGGGCTCATCTACAATTGTCAGTCCAAATTGTTTTTCATTACTATTGAAATTAGTTGAAAACACTGAAGCAGACGACATTTGATCACCAGCCGGTTTTGGCCGGTTTAAGGGGAAAGGGTAAAATGTACATCACATACACATCTACGTTAATAGACACAACTAGTGCTTGCCATGACAGGTACATACTATATACATTAATGCTAATGGATACAATAAATGCTTGACATTAAAAGTACATAATATACACTTTAATATTAACAGGGACAATACTTGACATTAAAGGTCCATACTATAAACTTAAATGTTAAAGGATACAATGAGAGATACACAATAAAGTTACATAGGGTAAACTTTTATATTAATGGAGACAGAAAAATGCTTGATATTGAAGGTATATGCCATAAGCATTTATGTAAATAGAGAAAAGAAATGCTTAGCATTAGGGGTACAAGCACGCAACATATTATTAATGCTAATAGAAACATTAAAATGCAGGGACAAAGAGTGTAATTTATACATACCAATGTTGATGGAGACAAAAATAAATGCTTGACATTAAAGGTACATGCTATTAACATTAATGTTAATAGAAACAATGATTGGTTGGCATTACAGGAACATATTATAAACACGAATGTTTATGAGAATAATGATAAGTGGTATTAACGGTAAAAACACGCAAGTTAATAGAGACAATAAATGGTGGCATTAAGGACAGGTAAGACACCAAAAATAAATCCCACTTTAGTCAGTCCTAGCTCAAAATGTACTTTCGCCAGGATAACATATCATATATGTGTGTACTCGTCATACTCCAAAGAATTTATATGTCCCGTATTTTGGTGTCTGTGATGTTAATTGTTGAATAAACAATTGAAAGTTGACCGCAAAGCATCCACCCCATAAATGTCGATATAAGTCACTAATTATTTGTGATAAAATCATAATTACACTTGGATTTTAATCCTGACATATTGGCAACCAAAAACGATCCTGCGATTTTTTATGTTTGGTTTCGTTTTTCTGTTATCCATCCTCAAAGTTTGACGTTTCAATTTTCCCTTTGATTTTCAGGATGTTAATTTTCTTCATTTCGTAGAAAAAGAACGAAGCAAAATTTAGAAAATCGCTGAATCGTTTTTGCAGTTCAAACATTAAAAAATCAAAAGCCGTTAACCGGATTAAATTTTGCCCAGCCGTTTTCTTGGAATAACCATTCTTAGGTGGGGCTCTCGTCCTATTATCCTTTCTGAGAAAACAAGCTTCAAAGGCCTTTGATGTTGATCATTTGCCTCTGAAACAATACCATTTGCTCAAGTTGAGCTGATATTTGTACAAAACGTAGTAAACATCGTCCCTGAACATTTGGGGAGGTTGTCAATCAATTCTTGGCCAATCACATGAATAAAAGAGCCTTTGAAGTACGGAAAACATTATTCAGCGATCTGTCAAACGGCGACAGCGACAGGCTGGTTTCAAAGTGTGACGTCATGGAGGCGGCCCTTCCGGCCCCGTGACCTCAAGCCTGGCAACGAGAATTGTGTTGCTTTGCTTCGGTGGGACGGCCTGCGGCCGCTCTTGATCGGTGTACGGATGGCGGGTTTGGTCTTCCGCCCCCTACCTCGTCATTCCGTTTTTATAGGGATAGTATTTTATTGTTTTTACTCGTCTCCTATCAGTATACTTTATGTAGTTAGCTTGTTAGACTTGTCTTTACACTTTACTTAGTCAGCTTGTCATTATTTTGTAGTTGTTTTCTCAATGAGTTTCTTTTTTTTTTCAGCCTGAGCTTTGTAACGCTTTTTGGTGTGTTTTCTCTGCTGTTCACTTTTATGCTTATTTCGATGTGTTTATTTGTACTTTTATTTCCTCATCCCTGGGTTCCGATAAAGTATTATTATGTACATGGGTATTGTTGATTAGGGTGTCAGTTTTTTCCCCGCCTGTCTTTGGTGTGAAGGACCACTGGGGTAATCCATCGCGGCAGGGCCTTTGAAGTTTATCGTCTGACGATTCCCGCTCCTATTGAACATTTAAAGTCTTTCTTAATAAGAACGCAAAACAAGCAAGATAACTATAAAGTAAACCACAAAGGCTATGATATGTTAGCATGTTTCCATCTTTTCCGTGCCCACAAACATACTTTCGGCATGCTGCCTTATTGGGGGGGGGGGGGGAGGGTATTCGCATTGCCGCTCTGATACCACTCTCTTTTTGCCATGGGCCGTTGCTACCTGCAGCCACGTGACAGGCTGTTAAGTATGATTGACGGGTGGCATTGTTCCGTTTGGCGGCTGAAAACCAAAAGAATGACACATGGACGTTCGGATATCTACATGCCTGTGTGGTTTTTGGCGTTTTTCTCATATTTCTACTTTAGTTATAAGCTCGAAATTTTGACAACTAATAGAAAGGACATTCATCTTGTAAAAACCGTTAAAATTTCAAAATCGGCCATGCAAAGGTTTTTGGTGTCTTAAGTGTCCTTTATTAAAGGTATATAGTATAAACATGAATGTCAATAAAGACAACAAGCTTCTGCATTAAACGTAGATATTATAATCATGGATGCCAACGGAGACAATAAATGCAGCCACTAAAAGTATATAATATAAACATGTACATAGATGGAGACAATTAAAGTCGACAATAAAGGTATATACCACAAACATGAACGTAAGTGGACACAACAAATGCCTGCACTAATAGTATGTAATATAAACATTCATGTGAATGGAGACAAGAAGAGCTCATATTGAAAATATATACAATAATCTTGAATGGTAATTGAAAAAATTTAAGCTGTCACCAAAGGTATATCCTATAAGTACTGATGGGGAGTGACATATGATACAAATGTAATTGAATGAATGGATGCGCAAGTATTGATAGGGAGTAAAGAGTATCACAAGTTTAAGTGTAATATAAGTTTAGTTGTACGGTAGCACGCGTAAGTACTGATTAATGAGCAAGCTACCTCCCGTTTTCCTTTTTGCAACTGGACTGTAACACTTACTTTGCTCTAGACTGCAAATTTCATTTCTGCCTTTTTCGTCCTGAAAGTAGCATTTACATTCATAATTTGACTTTATTTATTTATTTATTTATTTATTTATTTATTTATTTATTTGTTTGTTTGTTTGTTTGTTTGTTTGTTTGTTTGCTTGTTTATTTATTTATTTATTTATCTATCTATCTATCTATCTATCTATCAATTTATTTATTTATTTATCTATCTATATTTTATTTATTTATTTATTTATTTATTTATTTATTTATTTATTCATTTATTTATTTATTTATGTATCTATCTATCTATCTATCTATCTATCTATCTATCTATCTATTTATTTATTAATTTATTTATTTAAGATATAGAGAAAAAATCACAAACCTCACCTATGTTTACATGTTTCATTATCATGTTTTGACAGCTTTCCTACATTGTGAACAGTCACCAACGTCCTTAGACAAGCTGAAAGTTGTGCGGTTTGACAAATTTTTTGAATGCAACTTTGCTTTTATTCAATTTTACTCCTGCTTGCTAACCACTTTTACTTCTATTTTCTTTTCTTCCTTTGTTTTCAGGTATCCAGAGGATCGCAACTTCTATGGTACAGCAGAGAGTGTCCAGAGCTAATGAGCTATGTGTGTGAAAAAAAGAAGGACTGTTTGTGATTAGGACATGTCTGTATATCTGCTGCTGCCATACACTGTTTCATAAGCATGACGTAGAGGCCTCAGTGACGTCATCTAAAAACATAATGTGGCGCAAAATGCGATGGGCGATATTATGGTGGCTACGTTGAGAAGGAATACATCCACACGAACCATTGGGGGAAATTGTGTGTTAGTTTGACAATACTTTTAAGGAACATGTCTGTATATCTGGTGCTGCCATACACTGTTTCATAAGCTTGCAGTCCTGAGGGATCGCAACTGCCAAGTCCGTGTGATAAAATTGATTACGTGGAGGCCTCAATGACGTCATCTTAAAACATAATGTGGCGCAAAATGCGATGGCCGATATTATGGTGGCTACGTTGAGAAAGAATACATCCACACGAACCATTGGGGAAATTGTGTGTTAGTTTGACAATAGTTTTAAGGAACATGTACATTTTCATTTGGCTCATATTCAGAAGTACAAGAAATGCCTATGGTGGTTTGAAGAGATAATTTTTTATGTATGCATATGTATTTATGTGGGCCTAATGTCAGAAAATATAGGTAGATATGTGAGACCAAGATGCAGCATTCATGCCAATACTTTTTAATTTTGTTAGTCCCCATGATATGTTTTGTGTCATTAAACTCAGTCCGTATGTGCAATTAGTATTTTAAGTTGGAAATGAACCAGGGTACCAGTTAAACATGATTACTAACGACCCGAATGACAGGACAATATATGACCCCAGTGAAACATGATTACTAATGACCCGAATGACAGGACCATATTTGACCCCACTGATACATGATTCCTAATGACTCGAATGACAGGACCATATATGACCCCAGTGATACATGAATACTAATGACTCGAATGACAGGACCATCTATGACCCCAGTGATACATGATTACTAATGACCCGAATGACAGGACCATATATGACCCCAGTGATACATGATTACTAATGACCCGAATGACAGGACCATATATGACCCCAGTGATACATGGTTACTAATGACTCGAATGACAGGACCATATATGACCCCAGTGATACCTGACTCATAATAGCCCGGAGGATAGGACCATACATGGCACTAGAGTTACATGATTTGTAATAGCCCATATGATACTGCAGTATACGATATTACTGATACATTATTGAAAATAACATAGATGGTTGGACCATATATGGTCCTGGTAATCCATGATTTATAATAGCCAGTATGGTACTAGTGATACATGATTCATAATAGCCAGTATGGTACTGGTGATACATGATTGATAGCAGCCCGGATGATAAGATCATGTGAAGCAAGACATTTTAAAATGTACACTATAAGCAGAGGGGCACTGGTCAAAGGCATCAGACCTACAGTGCCATCAGACAGTCTTGCACCATCTCTTCTGGTGACCGCTGCGCGTGGTCCTCCTTGGGTACATATTGTACAAGGGACTCCTGCAGGGACACTGTTAGGAAGTTTGATGTTAGTTACTCAGTGTGCTTTTTGCACCTACCTGTGGCCCCCATTGGCCTTAAGCTGGTTATGGTGTTAGAATTTTAATTTTTATTACACTTTGAAAAGTGGAACCAGCAAGTGGCTCCACTGGTGACCCCCAGAGTTTTGGAGCAAGACTTTCTGGCAGCACTGTAGCGTCAATTTAATAGATCTTCTGATTTTTGGCAAAAAGGTATAAGGTGTTACTTATCATAGTCTGATTATCACCACTGCTCTTCGTTACAAAATTGTGACTACACAACTAGATATATATATATATATATATATATATATATATATATATATATATATATATATATATATATATATATATATATATATATATATATATATATATATATATATATATATATGGAAGTATTTACATGTGGTCATAAATTCATGAATGTGAGTGAATCTTTATTCACCCACTTGTTTCAGGAAGAAAGTAATCTTTCAAGTAGAATTTTACATTACTCTCCTGAGATATATTCTGGATCAGCTCACAATGTCGCTGTATTTGGAGAGTTCCGATAAACCGTCATGTCGCTTAAAGTATCACCTTATATCTGTAAAATATATCAGCACCTGGACGCACGTCTTTCTATCTAATGACTTTACTTTATGTCAATATATAGCCAGTGCAGTCTTATATTTTAAATGCTTTCAAATACGGTTTTGGGTCATTTGCCCAGTTGAATAATACAAACTGCTTTGATATGCAACTTTTGGCCATTCTCCCCTTTGAATTCTGCAGTTGCTGTTATGCTGATATTTGAAAGGCAGCTTTGGGCCATTTGCCTGTTTGAATGCTACAGTTGTTGTCCTATTTCAAATGGTCTCAAATACAGTTTTTAGCCATTTGCCTGCTTGAATGCTACAGTTGCTGTTCTATTTTAGGTGGTTTCAAATCCAGTTTTGGGTCATTTGTCTGTTTTAATGGCACAGACTGCAGTGTTAAAAACACGGATGCCTTCAAAGGCAACTGAGGGGCCATAAATCCGTATGAATGCCGCAGTTGATTTTATATATAAAACAATTTAAAATGTGGTCTTGAGAGTTTACCGGTTTGAATGCTACAGTTGCTCGTATATTTCAGGATAAGATGGACTTCAATCTGCTGGAATCTGTGTCCCACAGACCGTAAAATTATCCATTCAAAACGTCAGTAACACTGTGGTTTAAGATGAAATAGCTGGTTGAGTTAGTCCAACTTTGCAGGTATATGACATTGTAAAAAATGTTACCGATATTCACTGACCTTTTACCAGTGTCTTGGCCTACAGCGAGTTCAGATATTGTGACAATAATGCCTCAGGCTATTTGTATTCCGCTCACTCTGTTTAATCTTTGTTTATTCTACAATCCAGTTTCTCTATAAAGTTTTTGTATTAAAACCCCGTAAAATTGGATTCTGCAAGTATATGTACAAGGTAACAACTTTTTCATCACGAAAAACAGAAAAATGTTAGGAACTAAAAATGTGTATTTCTTATGGATACGAGCAACGATCAAGTGATCATAACAGACAAACGTCGTTCAATTTTCCAAACGTCTCTTGTGCCTGAATATGTCAACAATTAATCCATACGGATATTGCTTCCGCATATGCCAATGCGATCTCCATTCGGAAACTTTTCAGTGCCTATATATGTCAATGAAGTTTCGGCACGCATATTGTCTGGTGCCTGTATAAGTCCATGCGACTTCCCTGTGGGTAGTCGTGAAAATGAATGTTAGCGTTATTGATCTTTTATGTTCCCGATTATATCACAGGGTCATGAAATAAATTATCACGAATCTCTGTGTTCCAGTCTATGGCCTAATATATGAAATATTTGCATTGGTTATTAACTGAAGATTAAGTCAGAGTATACAATATTAACAGTGACCAAGTTTACAATACTATTTACCTGACGGCCGAGTTTCTGTGACGCATAGATCCCGCGTGCTAACCACGAGAAGTCCTCCTGGCAGTGACCAGCCCGCTCAGGTGATTAGTATTTTGACGGGACAGTTATATTCTTCTCCATTAATTATAGCTGCAAGATTGAATGGGTGGGAAAAGGCAAAAAAATATTGGGACGGTTTATTTCTAAACAAAAACTAAGATTAGAATTCAAGACGTAGAAACTATTTTTTTCTAAAAACAATGTTTTACAATTTTTTACTTCCCCGTTTCCCCCCAGGTTGTATTTATCATTTCTTGTCTCTAATACAGGTAAGATTAATAGATATAAGAAATTTTATTTCATATCAGATCACTTTGCTTTTTCTCATTTTATTTGAAAGAAAAATGTTGAAATGGAGATATGTTTATTTTATCAAACCGTAAGATAATACAATGGAATGCTGTCTCGTGTTTCAGGTGTATATAATAGAACTGACACCGTAGCAACACTTTTAAATGATATTATGCAAAAAAGTGTGACAGGAAGAAATGTACAAATCATCAAAGAATAAACTTTTCTAATGACTGAAAGGTTGTCACTTCTTGTCTATTGTTCCTGAAGAAAGGAAAAGTATATAATATTTCACTCACTTCAGGGCATTGTGGGTCGGAAAATGTCAAATCTGATTGGTGAAACGATGACATACAATCCACCATCACCAGCAGTGTCCATGGAGATAAATTTGCCATAATTAGAGGCAGAAAGAAAGAGGCTTTCCTAGGTGGGCTGTTTTCCTGATAAGGTTCTATGACGGTCATGTGATGAGAGGCAATTTGTATTCCCTCCTCTTTGTACGGCCTAGGCGTCAGCCTCGTCTGTCATTTTAACTCTTTCATTGCAAATGGCCACGATATGCTCATACATAAAGACATACATACATACATATATACATACATACATACATACATACATATATACATACATACATACATATATACATACATACATACATACATACAAGCATACATACATACATACATACATACATGCATGCATGCATACATACATACATACATACATACATACATACATGCATGCATACAAACATACAAGCTTTATTTATACTCAGTTTTTACAACAAATTAACATTAACTTCCCAGCTATTTTGACCGAGTGTGTATAAATACTAAGATAAAAGTAAAAGCAACCTCTCACAATGATGAAAGGATGAAATATGTACCACATGATAGACAATAGTACTTATGTCTTCTGAACAGAAGACAAAGAGTTCAAATTCTCAATTCAACAGGGAACCCTTTTTAGTTATGCTGACGACAATATTATCCTGGTCAAGGCTAATACTAAAGAAAGCTTAGCCAATAAGATAGTTTTAAATGTTCTATCACTCATTACATGATGTGGAGGAAACAACTGGAGGTTACTCTGAATTGACGTAAGGCAACCAGACTATAATTACTCTTTCTTTTCAATTGCCTTTTCATTCAAGTTTCAACAAAGCTACAGCTTGATGAGACCATAAAATGATCTAATTCAACAGAAAAAAAATGTTGACGCAGTCAAACCCTGGCAAAGTAAATGTCTGCTCGCTTGGTCCACCTTGGACGCCCAGATAGTTACAGATGGCCGCTTCACCGTTACTTTGGTGTTCCAAGAAATTAGGTTAAATCCTCAGGTGTAAAGTCACACAATGGCAGCCATATTGGCAGCCATATTGGCAGCCATATTGTAATCATAAATTTAAAGATTTTGTGTCGAATGCTTCTCACTGTAACCGCAAGTTTCACTGCCATATGGAAACCCAGTCAAACCGTGGGCCGTTTTTAAATTGATCTTGAGTGTAATGCACCCGCTGAGCCATGGATACAAAGTCACAGACCATCAGCCCTTAAACGATGTTTTACGTTCCACAAACTTATCATTACATTTAAGAAAGCATATCTTGTAATGATATGGAGGATGCATTTGAATATGATGAATTTGTTTCACTCTTAGAGTTTTTGATAAATAACATGTATGTACAATTTGCAGATTCTCTCTTTACGTAAACCATAGGTATTCCAATGCTTACTAACTGTGCACCATTGTTAGCTCATTTATATTTTTTTTGCCACGAATATCATTTTTTAACCTCAAAACGAAAAACCACCGTGGAAAACGTTTTGGATTGACCTTTTGATAAGTTGATGACTTACTAAGCATGAATAATAAATATTTCAAAAAATGCATTTCATCTATAACCCAAGTGGTTAAGAACTAAATGGACAGATAGAAAATGTCTGGGAATGTTCGTTCTTGGATATAATGATGTATGATGATTATGGTGAATTAAAGTTAAAACTGTATGGCAAACGCGTTCAGTTCCAGTTTCAGATGTTAACTATCCGTACATGGATAGTATTATTCTTCTTGGGCCTGCTTATGTCCATGTGTAACAGTTGATTCCATTTGCCAGAGTATGCACTGATTTTGACAACGTCGAGTCCCGCCATACACTTTTATTTGATAAACTGGTAAAAAAAAAGATACTAAAAAATGAAGTTGAAATGATCTTTAATGAAATTTGGACATAAAAATGCGCCCTTAATACGCAAATATGAGGTGGATTTGATAAGTTATGTAAGTGATGTTGTGAGCGAGTATTAAATGTACCAGCAATTTATACTTGTATAGGTATGAAGCAATATGTCACCTAAAGTTGAGACGTGCATGCATCAAATCGATTTACACTATTTTTAACCTTTAGTTGGTACCTGTCTCAAGGTTAATATGTGTGTGTGTGTGTGTGTGTGTGTGTGTGTGTGTGCGTGTGTGTGTGTATCTTGATGTAATTGGATTTTGACATGGCTTGCTTGATGGCTAGCGCTCTGGCGATTTTGATCATGGTTGAATCGTGCTTACACGGAATTTGCCGCAGTCACTTTGACATCATTGAAAACTGTTTTCCCTTCTTTTTGCATAATAGGCATTTTTCATAAATTCTTTGATGGATGTTGTTTGTTTTGAGTTTGATGGCGGATGCAAGGCTTGGTGAATGTTCAGAAGTTGTTTGTAATTGGTCATATTCATGTTTACGTGTCATATTTGGACGGATTCGAAATTGGATTGCATTTGGATATCGATCATGGCAAGTAAAGGTCACTGATTATTTATATAGATCCAGAGTGGACTGCACCCGCTGACCTATGGAAGATATTTTACTTTCATATGGATCGATCGTGTGTGGATCGTACCCGTTGACCTATGGACTATGGCTACCAAGTCACAGACATTGGGCACATAAAAGATGCCTCACGTTCATATTGATAGACCGAGATGGACCAACCTCAATCCAGTTCCAATATAGCAATCAAACCCTTGCCCCCTTCCCCACTCTCACACTAGAGAGTCACGTACTGACCCCATTTACCCCCCACTCCATTACCTTTTCTATTTCTGAAAAGTTGGAAATGTACCTTGGAACTTCTTTTTCCATTAACTGAATAACGCACCACCGTTCTGTCTTGAAAAATAGGATTCCTGACCTGATCAACCGCTTTTTTAAAATATAACCGTTCCACTACGCATTGTAGAGACTGTAATTTGATTGGCTGCCTATGCGACGCGTTTTAGAGAAAATTTATGTTTCCGCTAAGCGTTGTAGAGAGTCTAATTTGATTGGCTGTTTAAATAAAGTAGGTCTAATGCCTGTAATAAAGTAAATAATTGATCTGCTTGTCTTCGGCTAAAAGGGACCATAAGATGCTCCACTACACGTCACCGAACCTCGACTATGCGTAGCGGAAAACATATTCCAGCAGCGCATCGTAGAGACTGAAATCTGATTGGTTGGCTCGACTACACGTAGTGGATCCTCGACTATGCGTAGTGGAAAATCGGCAAGGCGCAAGTCCAATGCATTCTGGCCCCATTGGCTTCCCATACTCGTAGACTGACACGTATCAATGCACGTCTTACATGCCCCATCTCGTTAGGTTCGTAGATTGACAAGTCCCAAAGCACGTCTTGCTTGTCCCATCTCATAAGGCTCGTAGACTGACACGTACTAATGCACTTCTGACATTTCTTATTTGTCAAGCTGCAGGTTCGTGCGTTGACATGTATCACTACATCTCTTACATTTTAAAAGTAGCAATGCTATTCGCCAACTTCCTGCTCCCACCTGACACGGCTCATAGATTGATAAACGTCTATGCACCTCTTAAATTCTCTGCCTGACAAGGCTCACAGGTGAATAAGTATCAATATTCATCTTACATTTCCCATCAGACAAGTATCGATACACAACTTATATTTCCCATGCGCCAAACCGTATCTGTTTTTACTTTTGCATTTCAATGATTCCGTATTAATATAAAACACAGATACGACTAATTGCTATTTGCCTGTAAATCTTAATACTCGCCATGCATTCATCAAATACTATGATGATACGGGACAATTTCTATCAAATGGACCTTTCATTTCAATGTAAGGAGGTTCAGTGTTTGGTTGTTTTTTTGTCAACAGTTTAATCACACACACACACACATACACACACATATGCACCCTATTTTCATAAATAACAGAGGCAATTTACCACTCGTGTTAACAATTTTAATGATGATCACATAAACCTAATGCTGAAGCTTTGTTTATCGCTAGTACTGACCAGAAATGAGACATATATGTGAATAGCTGTGAAGAATGCGGGGCTCCACGGTATCAACAGATACCCACCATCTCGTATTATCGGCGATGCTGATGACTGTGGCTTTGATTGTTCCTGTGGCACCCGTTCATATGCTATGGAGGAGATAACTAAACTAGGCAAAATTAATAACCCTCCGCTTAAATAATTTAATGGTGTACCCATACTTTTTTGGGTAATTTAAAGATACGCACATGTATGTGTAGCACAATCCTTTGATTACATCATGTGTAAAGATGAGCATAGTTGGAGCCCATGCTTGACTGCACATGGGCTGAATGTGACACAAAGTCAAAAAGTGCACTTCGCAGAAAGGATCATGAGTGGTCTTTCCTGTCTCTGTTAGGACCCTCCTGACCATTGATTTTTCTCCCCATACCTGTGTAATGTGGCCAGAAACCGTGCCAATCAAGGGTATAAAGGCATGGGTTTTTTTTCTGTCAGTTATGGATTCGCCATCACTGGTCAAACTGTGAACATCACCATGCCAAGGCTATCCAAAATGGACAGGGCAAAAGCCATAGGTCGCATTGAAGCCGGTGAAAGCTGCAGAGCTGTCGCACGGGCAATGGGTGTGAACCACAAATCCATCAATGAGTTGTTTAGAAAAAACCGAAACACAAATGATGTTGCAGATTTACCACGCCCGGGAAGGCCAAAGCTGACCACCAGGCAACAAGACCGTTTCATCGTCAATGCAGCACTGAGGAGTAAGAGTCGCATAGGTCCTGATATTCAGAGCCAGATGGAGAGAACCAATCCTCACCAAAGACGCATGTCCACCCAGACTGTTCGTAACAGACTGCATGCTGCTGGTTTAAGGTCCCAGAGCATGGTGAAAAAGCCGCTTCTTACCCCACGTCACAAGGTTGCTCGGTTGCAGTGGACAAGAGAACATGTCCGTACAACACATGCAGGATGGAGCAATGTTCTCTTCACTGATGAGTGTCGCTTTTCCCTCCACAGAAGTGATGGACGTTTTTGTGCATGGAGACGGCGAGGGGAGAGACACGCTGCTTGTTGTGTTCAGCCCACAGTTGCATACGGAGGGGGCAGCATCATGGTCTGAGCGGGCATCTCTGCTAATGGCAAGACAGACCTCGTCATCATGAAAGGAACGCTGACAAGCAGACGGTACATAACGGATGTCCTGGAACTCCATGTTATTCCATATGCGGGTGCCATTGGAGACAACTTCATGCTGATGCACGACAATGCCAGGCCACATGTTTCAGCTGTGGTTCGTGATTACCTGGATAGTGAGAGTGTTGAGGTGATGGAATGGCCAGCATGCTCACCTGACCTCAACCCGACTGAGCACCTGTAGAGCCATATGAAAAGAAATGTGTACCAGAAGATGGGTCCTAACTCACACTTCGCAGATCTACGGCGTTATCTTCTGGAGGAGTGGGACAGTTTACCTCAGGCACTTGTGAGAAAGCCCGTCTATAGCATGCGAAAATGCTGCCAACAGTGCATTGACAGCCATGGTGGCAACACATCCTTTTGAATGAACATTTAAAGGTGCTTTATGTGACACAGTGATGAGTCAATTTCTGCTCTATTGAACTCAGAAAATGCCTTAACTTTAAGTACAGTCTGTGACAACTTTTGATGCAACCAAGCACCATCTGTGATAACTTCTGATGGGACTCTGCACTCAGTTCATATGCATGTTTGAGCGCTCTAAAGGTACTCTTGCGAACTTGTGATTCAGACTTTGTCTGCTTATTGACACTGTGCAATGAAGCGTACCTTCCTTTGATCAAACTTTCCTCTACAGATCTACTCCAAAGGGTATACAGAATAAAAGAAACATTGAATATATCTAAAATATGTGTGTGTTTTTTTTATATAAGAATTGCTTTTAGTGGAGGGTTATTAATTTTGCCTAGTTTATATTGAAGCCATTCATAGTCCTAATAACCGTCTCCTTTTCTCAGGTTTATGACCGAGCAGTATTGTGAACAACAACCCATATAACGATGAAAATAATTTCAGGCGCTCAATACAAACTATTTGGGTAGCATGGGATATGCGAAATATCGTATGGGCACCCATGGTAAATGTCATGACAACTTCTTCGACTCCGCTTCAGGTGGTTATCACTACATTTATATACTACACATGCGGTATCTCACACATATGCCCCGTAACTTCCATGCGTTAAAAAGAAAAAAAAAGCTTGCCAGCCATAATTGGTTGCATCATATCTACCATACATCGGATTTAAAATGTCTCATATTCAATGCTTCCCGTCGATAATAGCTGCTATGATGGGCTCGATACTCGATTTGCCCGTCACAAGATGGCCCAATTGGACGCAAAAATGTGTCTTGTGCCCAGGAGCACATGGAAAACTAACAACCTTGCCGCATGAATGCGAAAGGAGTACATTCATGAACTTCCACAATGCACTCCTGACGGTGACCGGGGGATGCTTCATCGAGTCAACCGCAACAAGAAATGCCATGCCCATGGTAGGAGAGTGTTAGTTTTGATAATTTTACAGAATTACAGCTGCATCTCAACTTGATTCATGTGTGGTTCTGGCCAGAAAAAAATGGGTTAAAATCGTCAGTCAATGGTTTGGCGTGGACTACAGCATATAAACCACATTTCGGAAGCTGTATTTTACAGGGTACCGCCTCGTGAAATACAAGTACCTTCGTGTGAGCTATATGCTGTTGTCCACTCCAAACCATAGACTTATAATATTCTACTTAAAATCTAAACATGATTTCACGCATGTGTTGTCAAAATCTTGTTAATATTGTGATCCTATTTCTTTGTTAAATAGGAAAAGCTGGTACCCTATACATATCTGTAAGATTGAAATATTCCATCAAATGATTGAGTGTTTTTCATTGCCAATGCATGCAATCTCTCTTCATTATTCAACTGAATATAAATATAAATATGTACATAACGCTATCCTTATTTGTCAATAACTTGACAAGTAGTTATGCCTCCATGACGAGTTTTATCAAAGCTTTTGCCCCACTTCCATTGCATCTGGACACGGTAAACCATTTTCTGGTTAGAGAGAGACCGTGTTAACATTTTTCTTGACCTGACCCCAACAAGTCCTGAAAACCGTTGACAGAGAACATGTCGTCATAGTAGGATGTCACCCACAGTCTCCATTCCAAACGTATTGTACCAACAAGTCGTTGAAGCAAAAACATTGGAGAAGTGAGCATTTGACGTTCTAATGCTTGTGAGGAATTATATGTTCATTTACGCAGGCTTATATACATGCATGTTTACCTTCTATAATGAATTGCATTCGGGAAATCTGCGTATGTCGCTGCCGGCCGTCCGGTTGCAGTGTTGGTATGCTTTACGTTGTTGGTTATTTGTTTATTTCAACTATTAAGACCATTGGTTCATGCCATAAATATACATTTTCTCTGATATAATCACGTCATACTCTTTGGGTTAAAGGGATATAATTTTACTTTAAGAACATATCAAGCAATTGTTGATCAATCGGCCGTTCTCAGTCAAATCTGGATGGCCGTTTTGCTCAGCAGGTTTTACTCTTAACTCTTTCAGTGCCAAATTTTGTACTGAGTCAACAGCTTCTCTCTCTGGAACCACAAGCATAGGGGTACTACAAACATACAGGTACTACAAGCATATGGGTACTACAAGCATATGGGTACTACAAGCATACGGGTACTGCAAGCATACGGGTACCACAAGCATACGGGTACTACAAAGATACGGGTACCACAAGTATACGAGTACTACAAGTATATGGGTACTACAAACATAAGGGTACTACAAGCATACGGGTACTTGTATCAAATCTCTATCAATGGGGAATACGAATCCGTGATCCTTGAGATAATTCAGACTAGTTTGACTTAAGTAGACCGACTTTAGTTGTGATTAGCACTGAGAGAGTTAAGTATTACTGTACAATATTCTAGAGATACACCTGGCTAATGCTTGTACGTATTGCGTCATTTTCACCTCTAAGAAGGGAACAGAACACTGCAAAGAGTAAGTCTGTGATGCAACCCTGGCGACGTGTTAGACAACAGCCTGCCATGATGTCTCTACAAAAATGACCAAGACCACACGATGGTTGGTCATTATCATGTTGCGCATCGTAATTGATAGTTAAATCTTCCGTTTTTCCAGTTACAGTGACGTATTGTTCGTCTGCTAAGGTACATTTGCTTTCACATAGCTTTCATTCTTTAGGCCAAATGGACATTTCGTCCATTTGAATTATTCAGAGCTTATCTTCAAGTCAATTGAACACAGCCGTTTGGGTAGGTTCTACTATTTGACGAGTTAGCAGAAGAGCAGGAAAATCCATTATGTAATTTAATATTCCAGTCCTCATGTTTAGTCTTCACGGGTTGCGTTATCACGTTGCAGAGAGTATTTTTTAAGCCTAAAGGCAATCTTTCTTCAGCTGACACACGAAGTAAGCACTTTCACCGCAATTGGCTTTTTTCCATTGTAGATCGACTTGCCCGGTGGAGTCCGGGGCAACCTACATAAAGAAAACACAATAACTCAGTCTGCTGTATTATCGCCCAGGAAGAGCGAAAAGAAACCTTTGCCCTTGTAAATGGAAAGTCAGTTTGGTGAAAAATAAACAAAACGCCTGCCACGTGGCAAACGACTTCAGTGCAACTAAGCTAAAACGCTATGTTTTCTTGCCAAAAATTAGGTCCAAAATTTTACTTTTAACTTAGGGAATCGACAGCGTTTACTCACGTCATTCTGGGCTGTTGGCTGACCTGCAGATTATTCTTAATAATGAAATAGAAGCAGACGGCATTATGATATCCGAAACTTAATTGATTTTTTATTTGAGGGGGGGGGGTGAACTTGGATATCGACGTCAGGCTTTCAAGAGTTTGCGTAATCCTTTTCCATATTTCATATGGCCCTACAAGAGGTGTACATTTGTTGGCATGCAACGGAAAAATATGGGACAGACAGATCTTGAAACTGCATACCATTCCAACTGTCAATGACGTACACAAATCTTTTTAACACAGTTTACAATTATATCTTCCTTACCTCCAGGAGAAGACAGATATAAATGCCACCGTTTGAGACTGAATCCTGACCTGGGGCCCACTTTGTGAACGAAAACACGGAGGTACGAGAGCCTTCATCATACCATACCCAAGCACCGCTTCTCTCACTATACATTCCCGACGACCAGTACTTCAGTTCCCTATCTACAGAAAAAGAAAACAATAATTAGCAAACTGTCATGATGTATACATGTAGCTGTGCTAGCATTCAGAGTGATGTAATGGTGTCTTCATGGAGCTACTACGTTACAATTTAGGGTGGCGTCATGATGTATACATGTGGCTACCTTACCATTAAGGGTGACGTCATGACGCATACATGTGGCTACCTTACCATT
This sequence comes from Hermodice carunculata, assembly GCA_964020975.1. Classification (NCBI taxonomy): domain Eukaryota; kingdom Metazoa; phylum Annelida; class Polychaeta; order Eunicida; family Amphinomidae; genus Hermodice; species Hermodice carunculata. The sequence continues at coordinate 379,026 of CAXHWN010001094.1, read as the reverse complement.
CAGAGTGACGTCATGATGTATATCTGTCGCTATGTTGCGATTCAGAGTGACATCAGTCGCAAATGCCATGGGGTCCGCAGCAGTGTTGGGTGTACACTTGCAGACATGCTTATTACTAAAATAATTATTTTGCCAAAGGATGGCCAACAAATGAATTAATGTATAAAATGTATTTTTTACATCATGTAACATGATCATGGGGATATAAACCCGACTTATAAGAGTAGCCAATAACAAAAAATTAAAAAAAAAAAAAGCCAAGCAAAAAAGAAAAGAAAAATAAAAACGAAAAGAAAAGAAAATCCCTCAAAACTGTTTACAGCATGCAATGACACCACTTTTGGGGTGTCATATTGTAATTCAATAAACATTTTTAAAAACTGTTCATCTTGAGCGTTAACCTTCTATTATTTTTCTTACTAATAACAATGACTTTTTGTACTGTGTGTTGCATGCAGCGCAGGCCCGAGTGAAGGACATGGTAGTAAGGGCACACATTAAATGGTACAATTGGTCCAACACAACAATATCGTGATTTTATTGGTGCAATCGATCCGGCACAACAATACATTGATTATATTGGTGCAATTGGTTTGATCTACTACTTCGTAGACTCACCGTTTGAATTTGGCCGGTGCGTAAGTGAATTAGATTGGACAATAAAAACCCATTAATGTGTACCTCTTCCTGACTTGAAAACATAATGGCGTACAAGAATTGCCCACAATTAATATTTCTGCTCATTTTGATACAGGGATATGTCAAACGGCGTCTGCTTTGATACAGGAATACGTCAAATGATATCCACAATGATGCAGGAATAAGTCAGCTTGTCCCCACTGTAATACGGCAATACGTGAATTAGTATCAACTATGATACAGTGATAAGTAAAATGATACCCACTGTGACATACAGGAATACGGCAAATGGTATCCATTTAGATATAGGAATAAGTCAAGTGACACCCACTTTGATACAGCAATAAGTCAAATAGTACTCAACGTGATACAGGAGTAGATCAAATGGTAACCACTATGATACAGGAATAAGTTAAATGGTACACTGAGCCCCAACCCCCACCATCGACGTAGGCAGTCACTTACTTGTATAAAGGGCTGACAGATGTGTTTTTAAAAACTGCTGTTCGATTTCCTTCTTGACAGACACGAGATGCGATTCCATACTGCGACAGATCATCTCCGCATTCAGCATAGGCACTTTGACGCGCGAGAAAAAGTAACAGTTGCCCACACCAAACTTGCCGGGTGTAAAGCCAGAAGGACACTTTCCCGTAGGCTGGGTCCCTGGCCGCAGAGCATAACAAAATTAAACGGAACAGTTAACATGCAATGCAAAACGGCTTTTTTTTTTTTAATTTTTACTTCATACCAGGATGTGAATTATAAAAGCCAAGCTGTATGGAAAGAAGTCAGTTTTGTTATGTTTACGAAAAGAAAAAAAATGAAAGCAAGCAAAAAAAATATAAGATAAAACAAAAATAAATAAATAAATTAATTAATTAATTAATTAAACAAATGAGAAATGAAACAGAAAGACAAAGAAGGCAAACATGAGTGAGAGAGAAGACAAAAACGAAAAGTTTGCCTTTTATATGCGTAGAAATAAGTGTCGACACTGCAAATGTATAATTCATAATTGTGGAGGAATGAGTATTTAACGGTGGGGTTGGTAACATCGTCAACGCTTATTGACATCTGACCATAGAAGTCGAATGCTGGATTTAATACTGCATGTGTTGGCATCATGAAATCACACTCACCTGTGACTAACTGAGACACTAAATTGTTGATGGTGTCGATTGTGGTGGCCATCTGGTTCTGGTTTCTTTTATATTTTTCTTTCTCTGCCTTCACATTGGGATCGTTACAGCATTCCCCTTTCGAATTGGCGCCGCTGTTTCCTGAACACAATAAATATGTACTCACTCCAAAAAAGTCAAAATATATTCAGAAATTAATAGGAGCGCAACAATGTTTCAAAATATTCTGTCTGTCTTTGTCTAATTTCGTACTACAATGTTATATTAAATCTGAATTCAAAGGTTTTTTGATGGCGAAATTAGCAAATCTGAATGCAAAAGGATATTTATGTGTGTTTCGGTTCGATTCGAAGATAGATTGGTAGATTGTGAACAGTAGTATTTACTGCTGCTTTCTGTACCATAAATGCATGTCATTCGGATACTTATAACTGTTAATTCTGTCAGATTTCATATTACGAGAAAACCAAGTGAATTGGACACAATGGCCTCCCCGCTACATGTATATAATGTATTTATTTCAATCCATATATGAGCATGCGCATACATCATGAACATACCATTTCCGTTTCCTGCCCGACCAGGAGGTCCTACAGGACCGGGGGGTCCTGGTGGTCCTGCTATAATCTGAAGCAAGGCATAATGAGGATTCATGAGGTTGTAATTTATTATCATGGTAGCCACAACACTTATGTGACTCCCCAAACCTAACGGTGGCCCGCTAAATGTCTTACGCCATGTTGGTGTGGTAACACACTTACAGCAAAGGCAAAAAACTAAAACAAGTAGACAGTATAGAGGTATGCAACATGGGATATATCGGTTACTCCATGGCTCCTCCAGCAGCCCCACCCCCTAAAAAATCCACCTATTTATGTTGTAACTACTCGATAAAAAAAATTCTTGTGACTCTGTACCCATGAAGTAATCAAAGCTTCTCTTTCATGCTTTCATTTAAGACGCCAGCCCTCGGTATTATCCTTTTCTAGGGATCTGCAAAGCACAGTTACAAGTGTCAGGTAGACACAGGGGAACAATAATATCGTTTCACCTGAACATTGATGATTCACGATTTGCAGAACGGTACGGAAAGCTGGCTGGGTGGAGGAAGGGGGTATAAAGTGTTGTGCACTTCCAATAATGCAACAAATTTTGATTAAGAGTACAGGGAGAACGCTATAAGCGGAAGGAGCACATGGTGCCGTACAGCCTAAACAATGGAACCAAATAATGATTCAGAATGCAGAGGGAACGCTAGAGGAGAGAGGCGGTACATAGTGACGTACACTGTAAACACACAATTTAGGCAGCAGGTCAGGGGTGGTCAGACAAACTTATGACTGGATCGCTCTTAAAAGACACGATCACTGTGTCTTGGCATATAATAATTTGTCTACCTACTACACTGTAGGCTAGAGTTGACAACTAGTCTACCTACTACACTGTAGCCTAGAGATGACAACTAGTCTACCTGTTACACTGTAGGTTAGAGATGACAACTAGTCTACCTATTACACTGTAGGTTAGAGATGACAACTAGTCTATCTATAATACTGTAGGTTAGAGATGACAACTAGTCTACCTATTACACTGTAGGTTAGAGATGACAACTAGTCTGACAACTAGTTTACCTATTACACGGTAGGTTAGAGATGACAACTAGTCTACCTATTACACTGTAGGTTAGAGATGACAACTAGTCTACCTATTACACTGTAGGTTAGAGATGACAACTAGTCTGACAACTAGTCTACCTATTACACTGTAGGCTAGAGTTGACAACTAGTCTACCTACTACACTGTAGCCTAGAGATGACAACTAGTCTACCTGTTACACTGTAGGTTAGAGATGACAACTAGTCTATCTATAATACTGTAGGTTAGAGATGACAACTAGTCTACCTATTACACTGTAGGTTAGAGATGACAACTAGTCTGACAACTAGTCTACCTATTACACGGTAGGTTAGAGATGACAACTAGTCTACCTATTACACTGTAGGTTAGAGATAACAACTAGTCTACCTATTATACTGTAGGTTAGAGATGACAACTAGTCTACCTATTACACTGTAGGTTAGAGATGACAACTAGTCCACCTATTATACTGTAGGTTAGAGATGACAACTAGTCTACCTATTACACTGTAGGTTAGAGATGACAACTAGTCTACCTATTACACTGTAGGTTAGAGATGACAACTAGTCTACCTATTACACTGTAGGTTAGAGATGACAACTAGTCTACCTATTATACTGTAGGTTAGAGATGACAACTAGTCTATCTATTACACTGTAGGTTAGAGATGACAACTAGTCTACCTATTACACTGTAGGTTAGAGATGACAACTAATCTACCTATTACACTGTAGGTTAGAGATGACAACTAGTCTACCTATTACACAGTAGGTTAGAGATGACAACTAGTCTACCTATTACACTGTAGGTTAGAGATGACAACTAGTGTACCTATTACACTGTAGGTTAGAGATGACAACTAGTCTATCTATTATACTGTAGGTTAGAGATGGAAATATTGGATATTATGACCTACCCGCACACGAAGTGGTATATCCTGGGATAACCCAGTGGAACACTCTACAAGCAAAATTTAAATTTTCAAGATTGTGGGTTTTTTTTACTTGAAACATGTAGATTTCTACTTAAAATAAAAGCTTTTGCACCTTCCAAATACGATTAAGCTCAAGTCCGATTTTCAATAGTTCTGAAAAAAACATCGATGAAAAAAGACACTATTCTAATACCCACAACGCAGTCCACCTCTATATAAAAATGAAGCCTGTCTCTGTTGTTGGCATTGGCATGTAACAGAGGCTGTTTGAAGGCATTTTTCATGACGTCGATATAGCGATGTCATGAAATATGATGACTACCAAACACCGCGCTGTTACATGCCAATGACAACAATAAAGACAGACTTCATTTTTTATATTTATATTCACATTAACATTAGTACTAGAAATAAATATGTCATGAATATTTGCGCGTAAACGTTTTGGTAGCCACAGCGAAGGACTGCTTGTTTCTCAGTGGGAGGAGCTATGGGTGTGGCCAGCTGCTTGTTACGTAGCAAAGTAGGCACTGGCATGTGCCATACTGTACATGTTGTTACCATCGACTGATGAAAACAAAATTTGTCCCTATTCTTTCAATGCTAACAAAAACTCCGAATGTAAATATTAAGTAATGATACTAACGAAATACGTATATTTATTTTGCTTTATCTACTTTACATCTCGATAAAAAATATTTATGGTTGTTTCAAGTAACAACGTTGCTGTATAAACCACATGCACGTCATTTTGTTTTACGGTGTTAAGTATGCCATTTATAACACGTTAAATGCGTCAGTCTGGTTGATGTCCCAAAAGGGGCGTGTCTGAACTTTTCCTCATAAAATTTACAATTCACACAATACATATAGACAAATGGGAAGACAAACAGATGGATAGACTGGGTGATTGGTTAGTTGGATGATTGACTATGTAAGACTTACTGGGATCAGTACAGAATAGAATATTGTCTGGTTGTTGTGAAGGCAGCATATTGGTGGCTCTTATGGCTAGTGCTTTTCTGGTAAATGATATTGGCCACTGTATTGTCGTGAAATTATAGAACTCTCCCACCTGCAACAGTCACAACATATAAGTTTAGGACTAGAACTTTGATTCAGCAGGACAGACAGTGAAAAACATGACAAAAAATCAGGCATCAGTCAATAAAGGTACATCGGTAAGTGAAGGGTCATCAGTAAGTAAACCACGGTGTGGCAATTAGCAAAACAAAACTTATAATAAATATATGTCTGTTAAGTTTAGTTTCAGTGAACGAAATGACATACTTTAGCGCATGATTAAAGGTAACTAATTCCAAATGTTTGGACCAGTCTAGTTTAAACATGACACAAAAAGAAAACAAGGAAAATTGTACATAAAACATTTTTGTCTTGTATTCTAGGGATTTACATCCATAACTGTGCTGGCAATATTTTGTAGTCCTGAAGAGACTCTACACGATTTTGAACAACAAACTACCTATAAAACTGTATTTAGATTTTCAAATTTCATAACTATATATCTGTAAGAACGACAATCAATATGAGTGTTAAAATATGATCAGATATTAATTCGTGCTATTATAAATAAATTTATGTTCACGGATTCTAATTCTGACGTTTTTTTGTATTTTCGACCTGTCACTCAAACTTTAAAGCAATATTATTGTATTGACTCCTGTCCATCCCATGCTAAAATCATATTTACCGGGTTCTCATTATGATGGATGCGAAGCATCAGTGAAATGAGAAAAAATACAAACACAGCGAAATTAAATAAATTTAAAGTATTTTCTTTCGAAATTTATGCAAAGGACCTAAATTAGGTTTATAATTCCTCTCCTATTTGTAACTGGTACTTATATATGTCGATATACCAGTGCAAACTTCAAATTTACAAATATCTCACGGCTAAAGCTGCATTTAACTGAATACGTTCAGGGTAATCAGAGAGTTGAAGGTCAACAGTAAGTTGATGGTCATGAGTAAGTTGAGGTTCATCGGTAAGTTGAGGGTCATCAGAAAGTTGAAGGTCATGAGTAAGTTGATGATCATGAGTAAGTTGAAGGTCATCAGTAAGTTGAAGGTCATCAGTAAGTTGAAGGTCATCAGTGAGTTGAAGGTCATCAGTAAGTTGAAGGTCAACAGTAAGTTGATGGTCATGAGTAAGTTGAGGTTCATCGGTAAGTTGAGGGTCATCAGAAAGTTGAAGGTCATGAGTAAGTTGATGATCATGAGTAAGTTGAAGGTCATCAGTAAGTTGAAGGTCATCAATAAGTTGAAGGTCATCAGTGAGTTGAAGGTCATCAGTAAGTTGAAGGTCATCAGTAAGTTGATGATCATGAGTAAGTTGAGGTTCTTCAGTAAGTTGGGGTTCATCGGTAAGTTGAGGGTCATCAGTAAGTTGAGGGTCGTTAGTAAGTTGAAGGTCATCAGTAAGTTGAAGGTCATCAGTGAGTTGAAGGTCATCAGTAAGTTGAAGGTCATCAGTGTAAAACTGACATGGCGCAAAGTAGAAGCGTTCGGTGCAAAGCACCCATTAAGTACGCCAGGGTGGTTTTTTGTGTCACCTTTGACCTTTAATGATTATAGTTTATGATCAGCACCATGCGTCACAAAAGTGGGTCGATTACAATGGTAGAATATATACCTGGAATTGGCCGGTTCCTTCGGAATGGATAGCGAGATAATCGGCGTTAAAGTCATAGGGCACAGGGACTGAAGGTTCTGTCTTTTCCCCGGGTACCTTGATGGCCTGCATGGCTAACTTATAGGATGGCTTCAAGATGAGCGCGTCTGTCCACTTGTACTGTAATGGTTTACAAAAAAGTCAAGCAATGTGTAGTATTTAAAGCAACAAAAATGATAATAAACGCTTTCTGGCATGCACATTGTAGCTGATCATATCTAGATATAGTCATCAATTATTGCTTCTTGTGACTCCCTGAAAGACCAAACGTCATGTTTCTAACACCAGTTAGAAACATGACGTTTGGTCTTCCATAGATGAAAAAGACAACAAAGAGATGGTAAGTACAATGAAATAGAGGCGAAAATATATACATGCAGTCATTTTGAAAGAAGAAAAAAAAAAGTAAAAAAAGTGGCTTACATCCTGCTGTGGCACAATACACATATAGAACATTTGCAGGATGGGCCAAGCCATGTATGTATGAGTCTTTTGAACTGCGGGAGGGTAGTTGCTTCCTTGATATGGAGGGGGAGTACATTCCATAGCTTGGCCCCTTGGTAGCGTACAGAGTTTTTGCCATAAGTTATCGTATTGTAAGCAGGCTGATGGATCCTATTGTTGTCTCTTAGATTGTTAGGAGTCTCGTATCTTTCAAATAAACTTTCAAGGAAATTTGGGCCGTTGTGTGTGATAATTTTGTATACTTCTATTGACAATTTGCGCAGACGACCTAGATAGAGAGACGGCTTGTGTGCACGTTGTAAAAGATCATAATAAGAGGAGTTGTGGTCATTTAAGACAAAGCGAAGGGCTCGTTCTTGTATTCTTTCCATTTTGTTAGTGTCGGTTTGTCCGCATAGGTGCCAAACAAGCGGGCAGTAATTGAAATTAGACAGAATGAAGGCATTAAAAATTTGCATCTTTTCTTTTTGGCTTAGAATCGTGGAGAAGCGTCTTAGTACACTTATTTGTTTAGCAGCCTGCTTACATATATGAGTAATGTGGTCATGGAATTTCAGCTTATCATCTATATATACACCAAGTAATTTTACAGATTTTTCCGGCTTGAGTTTGACACCTTCTATTTCAAAGCAGTAATTATCCGGATGACATTGGGTACTTGAAGTGAGTAGCATAGCTTGAAACTTATCAGGATTTACTTTCATGTCATTGTCGTGAAACCATTTAATGCCAATTTGCGCAGCTGTTTCTAGAGTCGTTTTTAAGGATCTGAGGTCATGATCATGGACAGATAAAGTATTGTCATCCGCATAATTATAAAGATCACATTTGCCTTTAAGAAAGAAGAAAAAATCGTTCATGAAGATATTGAAGAGCAGGGGGCCAAGGATGCTTCCTTGGGGAAACCCTCTTAATATGTTCGTCCATTGACTGAAACTACCACCGTATTTTACCCTTTGTTCACGGTCAGTTAGATAACTACCAATTAAATTACATGCATTGTCCGAAAAACCATAAGATTTTAGTTTACAAAGTAGTAGATCATGAGGAAGACAATCAAAAGCTTTAGAAAGGTCCATTAGAATGACTCCTACAGACTCATGTTTATCTAGGGCATGTTTCCAGTCTTCAATGATTTTAATGAGTAGGCTTTGACAACTATAGTTTGTCCTAAATGCACATAATAAAGAATTCAGAATATCTTTGAAGAAATCAGTCATTTGTTCATTCAGCACACTTTCAAAAATTTTTGAGACACTAGATAGAATACTAACTGGGCGGTAGTTAGACTTGTTAAGCGAATCGCCTTTCTTATACACTGGCAGAACATTTGCCTTTTTGAGATCAGACGGAAATTTGTTGGAAGTTATTGACATGTTTATAAGCTTGGTAAGAGATGGTGAGATGGCCTCAGCGCCAATCTTTAATAACTTTGCAGGGATATTATCTGGACCAGTAGCCTTTTTTTCATTTAAGTCCAAAAGCACTTTGAGTACATGTTCTTCATTCACAGGTTGAAATTCAAAAGCACTGTTACTGTCATTTATTTCAGTTTCAATCTTCTTTAAGCTCTCATGCTTACCGCCAGGTGGCGTATTTTTATTTTGCGAAACAGAGTTCTGGTTTGGTGATTTTCCGCCAGCGGATATAAAGAAATTATTAAAAGTATCACAAACATCTTTTGCATCATGAATTAAATTAATTAATCCATGTAAATGTGATAGCTTTTACTACAAAACTGTTCAACGTATTGAATGTTACTTTAACTTTAATGACAATATGGTCATTTTGGCCAATCAATGGGATTAAGCCCGGCGATTCGATAGTAAACCAGTTATTTTCACCATACCACGAATCATGCGCAGCTATTGACAATGAAAAAGAAGTAAGAATTGCCTTTGTTGACATAAGCAAGGCTTTCGACAAGGTCTGGCATGCAGGTCTCTTGTACAAATTAGAGAAAAATGGTGTCACTGATAATCTCCTGACATGGTTCAAAAATTATCTTTACAGTCGTAAACAGAACGTTGTTCTGAATGGACAATCTTGTAGTTTGGGTACCATTACTGACAGTGTCCCCTAAGGATCCGCCCTGGTCCTCTTACTGTGTCTTATCAATGATATTGTGAATGTTGTAAATTCAAATATCTTACTCTTCGCCGATGACACTTCTCTCTTTCTTGCTATTGAAAATCCAACCATGAAGCAGCAATCATCAAAAGCGATGTGGCTTCTTCAGATAATTGGTATAAAGAATGGCTTGTGTCCTTCAAAGCCCTAAAAACTGATGCCACGCTTATATACTCGTGATTATCCACCTTTCTTTTTTCAAGGTCACCAACCCGAGAATGTACCCGAACATAAATACTTGGGTTTTACTCTAAAACTTGACTTAAAATCGAATTCTCATATTAAAGAAATCGTGACCAAAGCCTCTAAACAGCTAAATAAAATGAACACTTTAATGTATCGTCTTGGACGCGAACAACTGGAAATTTATGTCATTCACAAGACTAATCATGGAATACGATAACGTGGTCTGGGATGGTTGTGCACCAGCCGATCAAAAACTCTCAGAAGATACACAATTGTCTGTAGCCCGTACTGTAACGGGGGCTATGGAAACTACGCCCAGCGCGAAGTTTTGCGAGGATACTGAATGAGACACTTCGGCAGATCAAAGACAGAGGTCCAAGTTATTATGTAAAGATAGTCCATAAATTAACCCCAGCTACCCATTTACTGCTCTTCCCAACGCCCCAACTCCGATGGGCAACATTCGCCTTACCAGGGCAAGTTCTAATTCAAGCTGACGTTCTGACTAGCCTTCTTTTAATTCCAGAACTGCATTTTCCAGATTTTTTTTTTCCTTCGGCAATCACCTTATAGAACTGACTTCCATTGGAAACTCAAAATTTGCTAACTCTATCCCAGTTTAAAAGAAACATATCTACTCCTAGATCATATTCAGTCGAATATCCTGTGATGGCTAAGGCGATCCTGATGGTGATGACAATTAATGGCGATCTTGATGGTGATGAAAATAATAAAACTGCACATAAGTGTGAGTGCCTGACCTAAAATGCTGCATGGCACTAGCGCGCTGGAGGAGCGGAAAGATACACGAGGTGAAACCCTCGAAGGGGGCTTCCATTTGTGTATCCTTCCGCTTCACCAGTACGTATGTGTACTGCAAGCCCGTGGAGGAATGGCAAAGGAAGGAAATCTTCTTCCCAGTGTAAAGCCGCCGGCTTCACCTCGAGTATCCTTCCGCTCCACCAGTGCGCCAGTGTCATGTAGAATTTTACGGTCAAGTAATTACAGGGGGGGGGGGGGTATTTTCATACCATGTATGTATTGTCCCGAGTCGCCGTAGAGGTGGCAATCCACACCGTCTGGCGACTTTCAACGACAAAATATTTTCAATTAATGGTATTCTTAGTTTTCACAATGCAAGTAGATTTTATTGATCAACATATGAAGCAAACAACATGACAAAGATCAAAATGAAACTAGTTTCATGGAGTAAAAATATGTTGCGTGTACTTCACGTGCGTGCAAAACAGGGAATTACATTGTTAGTTTATGTCATATTGGGAGGAAAATGGAATTAGGGGCGACCTTCATGGAGCTTACCCCCGAGGTCGCCGCTAAGAAGATCAATTTTTACTCTCAAGGGTTTATGTTCCCTGAGAGGAAGTCGAAAGTTTAAAACCTGGCTACGTTTCTTAGACATCTCTAAGGCCGTCGATACACTTAGCAGGGGCAGACTGTTTCTTTTCTTGTGGGAAAAGGGAGTGCAAGGCAAGGCATGGCGTCTAATGAAAGGGATTTACAGCAGGGTTGAAAATACAGTGGAACCTCATTTATACGGACCTCATTAATCCGTATGTCTCATTAATCTGAACACTTCTAGAACAGAATTTTCATTTCAAGTAATAGTAATTCAGTAATCCAGGTGCTTCATTAATCTGAACAGTTCACTGGGGAACAAAGGTTTTCGGATTAACGAGGTTCTACTGTAAAGTATCATTTGTGCCGTTCAAGAGCTCATGCTTGAACTAATAAATGGAGTAAAGCAGGGATGTATTTTATCCGCGAGGTTGTTCCATAAGTAATGCGTGATTTAGCGGACATGTTATGCAGCCATGATCTTGGAGTCCAGTTTGTGAATGATAAAATTCTCTGCCTTTTATATGCAGAAGATGTTTGTCTTCTAGGTAATAGTGAGGAAAATTTATAAAAAAAAAAGTTAAATATCTCAGATGCGTTTGCATCTAAATTGAATATGTCTTTCTTTTAACAATGATAAACCTAAAGTAATGGTGATCGGTAAACGTGTTAATCCCGACAAAAAGTGGAAACTAGGAAATTTGCATGTTACCGAATGTACCTCGTACAAACATTTAGGTACTATATTTTTTGCAATTTTTGATTGACTCTGTCCATATTAAAATATACCTGAAAGACAAGATAGCAAGATTTCGAGGATATATGTGTAGCATTCTGTCTTCCCATGACAACATTAACAGGGTAAGTTTTGGTGACAGTGTATGGAAGCATGTGATATTACCCTCTATCTCTCATGGATGTTCTTTTTGGGTGAATAACACTACGGAATGTTTGTCACTATTAAAATCATTTCAATATCCCATCGCTAGAGCGATTCTACGAATAATTTATACTCCAGCGATGTCGGCTACATTTGGCGAATGAGGCTGGCTGCCAACTGATCTTATATTTAACTGACACCGTACAAAGTTTGTTTTTTTTAACAGACTGACGTACGACCTACCTAATACCATGATCTGCAAACAAGTGTTTACAAAATTAAGTGCACAATATCTAAATGGAGAAACTGTAGCCTGGCCATATTGTTCTGAGGTACATAGTGTACTCGAAAATGTAGATTTGGATCGTGCTTTTCACAACCAGGATGAGTTTTGGTCGGTACCTTGCATGAAACTGAGTATTGAAAGTAATAAAAGTTTCATTCTTTCAAGATATTGATGATGGTTCTTCACTGTGCTGGTACCGTGCGACGAAAAGATGTACTTTTCGGGAAGATTACTTGTTTCAGGATTTTTTGCGCAAAACAGCTAAAATTAAAAGCACGCACGGATTGCCTTAGCATAAATGCAAATTTGGAACGGTGGGGAATTTCGGATTCTCAATGTGTACTGTGTAAAGGAGCTAAAGAACATTTGGCTCATTTCCTCTTCCTCTGTCTGACCCATAAAAATATCAGAAAAGAATGCTATAGTAAATTGGAGAACAATTTAACAAAACTGAATGCAGCATATTTATGGGCAAGGTTCTGGGGTTCATCTCTTTTAACGAAAGTCTGTTTATTTCTAGGAGGTCATGGTTTCTTACACAGTAACGACGTGGGCGCCCTGTTCGCTAATATTTGTAAAGTCTTTTAGTGAAGGCGTGGAGTTTAAGGCTTGACACTGCACAGCCAATACCGACCAGACATCTATTTTAATTGTTTTAAGCAATGTATACAGTCTTATTTGTATGTGTTAACCCTTTTTAACTTGGACGCACCGGTGGCATACCCCGAGGCCGATGTAAAAGGGTAATTTTCCTAATAAAATAATTGAATTAATTGTTATACTAGCGTGTGGATCCACATTAAATTTTACAAGGTGTAGAACGTGACGTCAACGCCCACGCTGGACTGCCCATATATGAAAAAATAAAACAAAGATGGTGATGACAATTGTGAGTGATCCTGAAGGTGATGGGAAAAGTGAGAAGAAAAGTTACCGTTACGGGTACAGCAATTTTTTGCGGCTTGACTTCGTACTGCCAGACTAATTTCCACTGATTTTCCGTGGTGGATGTAGAGTTGTCCCACAGCTGCACGTTAAAGCGATGTGTACTGCAAGCCCGTAGACGGATGGCAAAGAAAGGAAATCGACTAGCTTCCCAGTTGCGGGGCACCAGCTGACTGTCTGTTTCCAGGAATGCATACCCTGCCAATCGCATCACGCTCTCCCGGCAACAAGCTTAAAAAACATATATACAATGAATTTATATTACATGCCATATTCTCTCTCTCTCTCTCTCTCTCTCTCTCTCTCTCTCTCTCTCTCTCTCTCTCTCTCTCTCTCTCTCTCTCTCTCTCTCTCTCTCTCTCTCTCTCTCTCTCTCTCTCTCTCTCTCTCTCTCTCTGAAAGGATTTTCAATTTTAATTGATTGACGACTGAACTGTCTGTTCAAGAATATTTTCACGTTATCTTGCGTCATTGAAAGCCATTATACTCTGGCATTACACACTAAGACGTACCAGGGACGCCGTGTGGTAAAGCTCAAAAACGCTTAAACACAACAACGTTTTTGTAAAACATGGCAATGATCAATCGTAAAATGTGGTTTCCTTACACACTAAAGAACGAAATACACTTCAGTGGCTTCAGCTGGAAAAGTTCAGTTTTATCATCTGACCTCGGTACTGTTAAGATTTATGACACGCATGGACAAATGCGTATCCATCAATGACGTAAGCACACAAAATCATACCACTTTTTGTAGCTGCCGCCATGTTTACCGCACACACAGCGAGGACGACCAGTCGCAATCCCGCCATAGCGCACTGCAAGCATAAACAGCCATGGAAAAGGATGAGTCTTTCTGTACAAATGTGTCATAGGGAATTAGAGTACACATCACGATATGTGCAATAATCAGATAGTCATAGGCTTAGATAGTCATCTCATACCATATGGCCTACAGGTTTAATAGTCATCTCATACCATATGGCCAACAGGTTTAATAGTCATCTCATACTATATAGCCTACAGGTTTAATAGTCATCTCATACTATACGGCCTACAGGTTTATTAGTCATCTCATACTATATGGCCTACAGGTTTAATAGTCATCTCATACTATATGGCCTACAGGTTTAATAGTCATCTCATACCATATGGCCTACAGGTTTAATAGTCATCTCATACCATATGGCCAACAGGTTTAATAGTCATCTCATACTATATAGCCTACAGGTTTAATAGTCATCTCATACTATATGGCCTACAGGTTTAATAGTCATCTCATACTATATGGCCTACAGGTTTAATAGTCATCTCATACTATATGGCCTACAGGTTTAATAGTCATCTCATACTATATGGCCTACAGGTTTAATAGTCATCTCATACTATATAGCCTACAGGTTTAATAGTCATCTCATACTATATGGCCTACAGGTTTATTAGTCATCTCATACTATACGGCCTACAGGTTTATTAGTCATCTCATACTATATGGCCTACAGGTTTAATAGTCATCTCATACTATATGGCCTACAGGTTTAATAGTCATCTCATACCATATGGCCTACAGGTTTAATAGTCATCTCATACCATATGGCCAACAGGTTTAATAGTCATCTCATACTATATAGCCTACAGGTTTAATAGTCATCTCATACTATACGGCCTACAGGTTTATTAGTCATCTCATACTATACGGCCTACAGGTTTATTAGTCATCTCATACCATATGGCCAACAGGTTTATTAGTCATCTCATACTATACGGCCTACAGGTTTAATAGTCATCTCATACTATATGGCCTACAGGTTTATTGAACGAGTCCAACCATGATGTATAATCATCATAATATCACGAAGCATCAATAATTGCCCTTTGTTTCATATCTACTGGAATAAAAACACAAGACCAACAAGAATCCATCACTGGCTCTTTTGTTGTGCTTATATTTTAATGAGGATGTTTGAGCATGAAACTATAATTCTTATTCAAAGCTTTTTTTTTTTACTTTTGGTGATTTACTCTAAACTCGATAGCGAGCAAAGCGACATTGGTTTAAACATAATTTGTTCAAAACAATTGGGAAACAGGTTGTGCCCTATATTTATCCCTCATGTACATGTGAAAGTACACAAATAAGAGACATTATACAACAAGTAAATACCAATGCAAAATGGCGCCAAATAATGCTACATATAGGTGGCAAAATGTCAGCACACATATCAAGGATGACCAGAACATTGCGTCACTGTGGGGGAAAGTAGATGGGGTATTAACTTTAATATTGACACATGATACATGAAGTAATATGGATATACAAGCGAGTAAATATTTCGGTCTGAAGTACATGTAATCAAACTATCAGACACTATAATACATAAATATTCAAGTTGCTCAGATTACTGCCCCGAGCCTTCCCGTGGATGTGATACAACGGTGAACAGCATAAAGTCTCAATTCATTTTCTTTTCTTGTGCATTTATTTGAACCATATAAAAGTGTCCGAACGGTAAATGAGGCCAAGACAACAACATTCCTTTGTTAAATTTCCTCTGCATCCCTTAGTAATAATAATAATAATAATAATAATAATAATAATAATAATAATAATAATAATAATAATAATAATAACAATAAGAAGAAGAAGAAGAAGAAGAAGAAGAAGAAATGATAATGATAATAATAATGATGATGATGACAATAATAATAATTTTATTATAATAATAAGAAGAAGAAGAAGAAGAAGAAGAAGAAGAAGAAGAAGAAGAAGAAGAAGAAGAAGAAGAAGAAGAAGAAGAAGAAGAATAGTTTATTTAACCTCCGCGAAAGGAAAAGTAAAAAACAAATAAATTGTACATCGAAATGATACGACAATGACTCAGTGTGTACACAAGAATAAGAGACAAACCAACATAGATATGATAACCAAATTAAAACACTGAGAGACATCGTTACATTCAGCTCGCCTCAGGCTGGTGATGCGGACCGGGCCGGCCGCGCGTGGCCACCCAATGGATCACACGCTGTCATCAAGCCAACCCACTTTACCTATTACACTCGCAAAAATAACGGAATAAGTTCTCATTAGCATGACCACAGGAACATTCGGGGGAGTCCGAAAGTCCTTTCCTAAAAAGATCACTTCGGAGATCACTACATTTCATACCAGGCCGAGTATGCGGGGTAGCTAGTCGCGTGTTTCCACAATATAAACAGGGAGAGACGTACAGGCAGACCGACAAACAGACAGTCAGAGAAAGAGAGAGAAAGAGAGAGAGAGACAGAGACAGAGGGACAGAAAGAAAGAGAGAGAGAGCGAGAGAGAGAGAGAGAGAGACAGAGACAGACAGAGACAGAGACAAAGACACAAGAGAGAGAGAGAGAGAGAGAGAGAGAGAGAGAGAGACAGAGACAGAGAGAGAGACTGCAACTGTCTTCCTGTATCCGTGCACGTGGTAAAAGAGTTCTCTGACAAGTTCGACAATGTAAACAGAGAGAGAGAGAGGCAGACAGACAGACAGACAGACAGACAGAGACAGAGACAGAGAGGCGGAGAGAGAAAGAGAGAGAGAATGAGATAAAGAGAGAGACAGGGAGGAACACGACAGCGAGAGAGATACAGAGATGGACAGAAAAAGAGAGATGTGCATAGCATTATCCTCGACCTGAAACGTGTGATGTCAATTATTGTATAGTCGTTTTTCATTCCCCCCACTTACTGCAAATTTTATTGATCACATTACACTGTGACGTGGACATGAACTTCAAAGCCCCCCCCCCCCCCCCCCGTATATTTGCACATTGAAGTCAGAATGCTCTGTCTCTGAACCACCACTTGACATCTGCACAAACAGAGTTTCAATTTACTTTTACTCTGTCAGAAACTTTAAGTCTTTCGGTGCCAATCACGACTAAAGTCGATCTACTCATGTCAAGCTTGTCTGAATTATCATTAGGATCCCAGATTCGTATTCTTTGTAAAAAAAAGACCTTTCATTCAAGTACCAATATGCCAATGGTTCCAGGAAGAATACTCCACGTCAACAGTGTTTCTCGGCGCGCATTGGGCTCATTACACTCAATGCGCGCCGAGAAAAGCGTTCGTTCTCTCGCTACCAGCGGGACCTCGTGACATTGTGGACATCCGGGTATCAATCTGTGTGTATAATTTCAAACCAACATCATGTTCGCTCTGTAAAGACCGCAGAAATCGGCTGTTTAATCACCTTTTTTTTTTTTTTTTTTTTTTTTTGAGGAAATACGACGCAGACAACTTTTATGACACAGGACAATCTACTGAGACCTGTCAGTTGTGAGGAAATACCACACAGACAACTGCGGATCAGCACCATTTCTGGTAATTCTTCATGGAGAAGTTACGCGTGGACAGATGGGCGTCAGCTTTCAGACAGTCACGTGAAGAAAGCAGCATTATTGTGCCACTGGAGCAGCTCCTACTATATGACGGACACGCTGCTGTGCGTGAACAGAAACCGTTAGTGTAACATACTATGTAAGCCAAATTGCACCAATCACAGTTGTCTAATTAGCATGATTAGTTCCTGAGTGGAGAAAGGCAAAAAGTACATTTGAGCATTACTCACTGTGTCATTGTTAAGATGTGAAAGAGCAACAATTTTGAATCTTTCACTTCATGGTTAATTCTTAATATTACAATAAAAAGCTGATTCTAGGCTACTTCAACTCTGCTGGGGTTACGTCAACAGTACACACCTCACCAACAAAGTGCATTTTACGCCTTCGTATGAGCTTTGTGAGAGGTGAAACCTGTACTTTTCGCTGTGAAGTACGAAAATAACTTCATTAGCCCTGCCGTATGTCAAGAACGCTGATATTCCAGAGCCCCTTGACAACAACAGGGTTTCAATATGAATGATTTAAGAGTTTCCTGGGGAGGGGGAAGGATGAAGAGTTTTTTTTCAAAAGGCAGAATATCAAAGAGAAAACTCTCAACTTATATCGATTTTCTTCTGCCAATTCATAATGCCGATACTTCACCCATGTTGATACATACACTAGCGCTTGTCTAACATTAGCGTCGCAGTGTGCACTGAGCTTCTATAAATATCGCTGACAAAAATGCTTCTTGGTCTCGATGAATGGGACACTTTTGCGAACAGACAGAAGAAACCGTACATGTGGACAGAGACGATTCACATTACGCCACAATCAAGTCTACCGCTAATTGCTTCCTTTAATTCGACCCCTGAGAAGTATCTGGAGAACTGTTCACAGACAAACCACATGGAGTGCGCCGCTAACTGTCGGCAACCTGTTCGGTCTAGCAATGCCGAAAGGATTAAAATGTTTCATAAATGTATGTGGTACACGTTTGATAAACTCGAAAATCGTTCTTTTGGTGATCTCGATGAATATTTGAGTGAATGAATAAACACGTGGAATAAAACATAAAATAAGAAATAAACACAACATAGTGCAACATAAAGAAATGTTCGATACTGTCAGCAATTGGGTGCTTCAAAAAACTTATGTTTCAATTTCGCTGCTGCCATACGTTCATCATTCCCATTCATTATCACCTGAGCGGATATATCAATATTGATGGGTGAAATAGTTACAGATGTGATAAATGTTACCACGGTGACACACCCCTGCTGTATGTTAAAAAAATAAATAACAATAAATAAAAATTATATTAAAGGAAACTGAAAAGATTTTCTTCAACGCAAATATGTCTGTATGCATTCAAAACCCCCCACCCTCTACCCCCCGCACACCTCCATAAAAGTTCAAATGTCATGCAACCCAGTCATGCAATTCCATTAAGCTTATGGCTAGCAAAAAAAAATCAAAGTCAAAATGACCGTGACCTTTGACCTTTAAAGGTCACAGGTAAATTACAAAAAAAAAAAGGCAGTGTTTTAATACCTACAATTTGAGCAACACATGACTGAAATTGGATTAAAATTTATGATTAAAAGTTATGGCTAGATGAAATTTTTGAATGCATGAACAACCTTGACCTTTGACGTTTAGACTCCACATGTAAATAACAAAAAATGTGTAGTGTTGCAATACCTACAGTTTTAGTTCAACATGATGAAACATGGATGAGAATTGACCAAATTACGGCTAGATGAAGCTGACAAAGGTCCAAATGACCATGACTTTTGACAATTAGTGGTTAAATGTTAATTTTAAAAAATGCAGTGTTGCAATACCAACAAGTTGATATCCAACATGATTAAAATAGGCTGAAAAGCGACCAAGTTATGGCTGACTGAAACTTTAAAGGTCCAAATGACCTTGATATTTGACCTTTAGATTTTACGTACCAATTACAAAAAAAAACAAAGGCAAACAAACAAAACAAAAACGTGTAGTGTTATAAACGTATGAATTAAAGTTGGATTGGCACCTATATCTATAATGGTTTTGAAGATATTCATAATTTAAATATTTTGAAAAGCCATGATTTGGAGAAGGGGTTTAAAGTAGTTAAACCCCATTCTGTCCCAGTTTCCGACAATATAGTAATGTTGCAAGAGACAAACAAGCAAACCTGATCAACTGAAATATCAAAAAACGCCTCAAGTGACAGACCCATCCCCCCTTTTATTTTTTAAAAGGAAATAAGCTTTGCAAGTTGGGTTATCACGCGGTGCGTGCGGCGCGTGCGGCGCGTGCTGTTCTGACAGCAGA
>CAXHWN010001094.1:349049-354049 GCA_964020975.1 Hermodice carunculata | reverse complement strand
GCAGTCTGTTTGAACATGTTACCCTCAATAAATGTGTTCTAGTAAACAAAATAAATATAATATAATATGGCGTTCCAAAATAGAAATTCACATTTCAGATGATACTTCTGTCCACAGGCCGTAAAATCAAAACTTTTGAGCCACAACTTTGACAATTGGCTCTTGTGTGTGTGTGTGTGTGTGTGTGTGTGTGTGTTTGTGTGTGTGTGTGTACGTTTGTGTGTATATGTATGTCTGTATTTTCTTATTAATGATTTAATGCTCGTTTAGAATACGCAGAGGGAAAGCGTTGACAAAACCGCCCGACACTGACCACGTGACCAAGCAGTGATGACTGAATCACATGCCATGGGTGAGGACAAGGAGGCATTTGATCTAAAGGACACCACTCCTGTCCTTGACCTAAGCCAGATGATACCACTCCTGTCCTTGACTTAAGCCAGGAGACACCGCTCCTGTCCTTGACTTAAGCCAGAGGACACCACTCCTGTCCTTGACTTAAGCCAGAGGACACCACTCCTGTCCTTGACTTAAGCCAGAGGATACCACTCCTGTCCTTGACTTAAGCCAGGAGACACCGCTCCTGTCCTTGACTTAAACCAGAGGATACCACTCCTGTCCTTGGCTTAAGCCAAAGGACACCACTCCTGTCCTTGATGAAAGCCAGAGGACACCACTCCTGTCCTTGACTTAAGCCAGATGATACCACTCCTGTCCTTGACTTAAGCCAGGAGACACCGCTCCTGTCCTTGACTTAAACCAGAGGATACCACTCCTGTCCTTGACTTAAGCCAGAGGACACCACATCTGTCCTTGACTTAAGCCAGAGAATACCATTCCTGTCCTTGGCTTAAGCAAGAGGATACCAGTTGTGCCCGTGTCTTGAGTTTTGCTGCCCACCTACACTGTAAGGTTATGCTGCGTTTATTTTGGACCACATTGGTAATGAATCATGAAGATTATGTTCCAACAAGAGAAAACTGACGGGGGAATTTCACTGAGAAGCACATCCCTTGATTGACGTTGAGAAGAACCCAAAGTTTAACGTTTCCATGAGGCTGTTACATTCAGTTCAATTTTAATGTCAATTCGTAAGTACAGGTCTGTTTGCGAAATGCTACCAGGGTAACTGATAAAATCCTTGGAAAATTCTACAGAAAGCTCCCCAAAAGCGCTTCAACTACACAGTGCTGTCCAGCTGAAAATCTTTGTAGCAAAAGTTTCTTTACTTGGAGGATTTTATTCCAATTCACTAAATAAGAAACACTTATTTTGAAGGAAATATGTAGCAATTTTGAAGAGCTTTGTAGCAAAATTTTGCTACAATGCTCCAGTTGCTACATGTGGCAACAGTGATTAGCACCCACTTTTCTTGACTTCGATTTCTGTTTCGAGAGTATTCAGAGAAGATTTCTTCTTGAGTGAAAAATGTAGTGGAAAGTAAGACCGATCGATTTTGCATTGATTACATGTGTGTTATTATGTTATAGTATTTTATAAATTATCATAGTTTGCAGGTCTAAAAGATGCATACAACTTCAAAAGTTTTTACAGCAGTGCTATTCAACAAACATCTTACAGAGAGCGACACGTGGCATTTAAATCTCGAAATAAGTCATTCGAGAAAAGCTCGAAGCTTTCATCGACCTATGTAACATTTAAATATTCGTCGTAACTATATAACATCATAGGGTGCCGCCGTCATGTAATAAAATGTAATAAAATGACATTGGAAGAATACACCAGATATTTCAGATTGATTGTGACCACATAGATGTACACAAATGTCTCTAATTATATCATATTCTCACTTCAAACAGCTTCAAGTGCGGTTCTGATGAGACATTATACAATGACATGATCTTCACATTGCATTGACCCATTTGTGGGCGGAGTACGACAGAGTCCATGTTTTTGCTTGGCGTGGGTTGGCCATAATGTTTCAAAAACCCGCCGCTAAGGAAAGCTATTGCCCTAGGGGGTACCATCATGAATTGTATGACATACTAATCTTAGCAAAGAAAAAAGTGTTTGCTTGTAATGAGTAATTTCGTAAACAACAGGCAGACGACAATTTTGCATCTGGGAGCTTTGGGGCGATTTTCGCGGGAAAAGCTTAAGTATCATCCATAGAGTCAACGGATGCGTGGTTGACTTTTATCACATAATTTCTCCAAGGTTCCCTTGGCACACTTTGTTTTCACAAGTGAAGTTGGCTTAAGTACCTTTTCAAGTGCTCTGCGCACTCATATGCCTCCCATTGAGTCAACGTGGTCAGCCGTAGGTCTACTCTGATGCGTTCTACTTGTTTCACTTACATATAACTACTGTCACCAAAGAGGAGTTTGACTGTCAAGCGAGATATGCATGTACATTCCCGGGGGTTAATTTTCCACTTCCTGCATCTGTCAATGTTGCAAGGCAATGCACATAATCCCAGTTGGGGACCCACTTTATCTGAAATGTCTCGATAGGTTTATTCTTTATAAAACAGCAGTGCACATACTTTTATCATTTGAGCAACATCCTCTGTCGGTCCTGGATCGCTGATTGCTCTCTCTCTCTCTCTCTCTCTCTCTCTCTCTCTCTCTCCTCTCCTCTCTCTCTCCTCGATCTCCTCTCTCTCTCTCTCTGTCCTCTCTCTCTCTGTCTCTCTCTCTGCTGTCTCTCTCTCTCTGTCTCTCTCTCTCTCTCTCGTCTCCTCTGGTCTCTCTCTGTCTCTCTCTCTCTCTGCGGTCTCTCTCTGTCTCTCTCTCTCCTGTCTCTGTCTCTCTCACTGTCTCTCTCTCTCTCTCTCTCCTCTCACTGTCTCTCTCTCTCTCTCTCTCTCTCTCTCTCTCTCTCTCTCTCTCTCTCTCTCTCCTCTTCTCTCTCTCTCTCTCTCTCTCTCTCTCTCTCTCTCTCTCTCTCTCTCTCTCTCTCTCTCTCTCTCTCTCTCTCTCTCTCTCTCTATTAAATCATCCATTGTGACAAAGATACAAGATAATGAATGTTGATAAAAAACATACATATTGATGTAGCGGGAGCTAAAACCGCAATGGGCTTATGTGCCACATCAAAAGTCCTATAATGCCATTATTATCATTAATGTAGGTGCTCAGCAGTAAAATGCACAATATATTTAACATATTTCAACACAGAATGATATTTAAAATAAGAGACGCTAACTAAACACAGGGCAACATGACGAGCTACGCTGCAAACACAATAAAATACTTGGAGTATAGTGTTATATCAAATGACCTTTCATTCAAGTGAAAGACTAGTTTAAACGAAAACGACCAGGTGCCGGCCCCCAACGTCCTTGTCTTGCAGTGGGTACTAAGTGTTACGAGGAACGCTGTTAACCGAGTGTCTCATTTAGGACTGAAAGTGGGTAGAACGCGGTCTTAAAAAGTATCTGATAATATGCAAATGGAATGTAATCAGCCTCGTGCAGTTATGCAACAAGAACATTCATTTTTTCTAGTTACCCGATAGACAGACATATAGCAAAGCGCAGCACACTGGAGAGACAGCTGTATAAATGACCAAAGCACCCTCACGTGCGAAACACACATACAAATATACATGATAGAGTGCTGAGCGAAAATAACCGTCATCACACTAGAAAATCTTCAAATAATAATATGAATGAAAATATGTCCAAGCAAGTTCATGGTTAGTTGGAATGTATCCCTTGACAGAAAGAAAGCATAGACTTGAGAAAGATGGAAAGAAAGAAAAGGGAGGGAGAACAAAGTAAGAAAGAAAGAAAGAAAGAAAGAAAGAATGAGAGACGAAGAAAGAGAAAGAGAAGAAAGAAAGAAAGAAAGAAAAGAAAGAAAGAAAGAAAGAAAAGAAAGAAAGAAAGAAAGAAAGAGAAAGAAAGAAAGAAAGAAAGAAAGAAGGAGAGGGTTAATAAAGTGTATTTTTGTCAGGTTGCCAGAAAGTGTTTGGCAACAAAGCCTTCCATGGTCGAACTCCTCATCCTCTTACACAGTGAGGAAGAGAACACAGAAAAAAAGAACTATTCATCAAATCTCCACCCAGGTCAAACGAAGGGACACATTTATATTCGCACAAAGGCCATCCAAAAGTTAGTCGAGCGGGCTCGTAGTCGTGAGTGTTCACAGGCAGGTTTTGTTGGTCATGTTAACTCTTTTAGTGACAAGGGCGACTAAAGTTGAACTACAGAGAAGGAACTGCTTTGAATTATGACAGGGGTGCAAGGTTCAGGTTCCTTAATCAAGTACCAGCATACCTGTAATTACGCAGTATATAACGGTCCCAGGTCAACAGCTTTCCTCGGTGCGCTGTGGGTGCAGTGCGCCCTAAGCACACGTAGGTAGTTGTTAAATCTGTCCTAAATGTGGCCCGGAAAGAGTTAAAATTGCAGTGAGATTATTTTGTTTCTACTAACAATAAGGCACGTACACTGGCTTTTGTTTTATACGAGAGTATATATGATTGCCTTAATTTTACACGTCTTGCACTTACAAGCCACTAGCGACATAATCAAGGTCTTCCATGTTACAGGTCTTGCACTTACAAGCCACTAGCGACATAATCAAGGTCTTCCATGTTATTTCAGTGCTTTTTCTGTCCAGGTTAAATATTAAGCTGACAGAAGGAATCATTGTCATAGATACAGGTTCCGTGTTTCAGCTTCTAAGTCGTGTTCTGACAGTTACCAGCAAATACCTTCGCTGCTGATAAGGACTTATTTTGATGAACAAATAAATAACCTAGTGAAAACGACTGACCGATTGACAAAATAAATGAACACAGAAATCCATGATTCAATCAATGAACGAACCGACGAATAAATGGAAATAAAATTAATTAGTTAATCAATTAATTAATCAAGTGAAATCTGTTGAATGTATGTTGATAGAAAGTAATTAATGAATTGTTCAATGTTCCTGTATTTATATGGGCAATGACAGAAATGGACATGGAGAACACAGAAGTTGACTTGTGTATGTCGAGCATTGATAACATGACCCAATGTGCAGTCG
>CAXHWN010001094.1:271549-344049 GCA_964020975.1 Hermodice carunculata | reverse complement strand
TTCAGAAAGCGCTACTAATCAATTTCACCATGCAATGCTCGCACGAATTATGATGATTAAATGATATTTTAATAAACTGGCGACTCCATCAGGGGTCGCTGCCAAGGCTGAGTCGGAAACCGCCCGTGGTCGAAACAGCGGATGAATGGGTATACAACCTATTCAGAAGTCCCGGCCATATTTGGAACCCCACTACCCTCTGGTGGCAGAAACCAGAATGAGGCTGGGGTGGAAACCAAATCAAGTCCCAATTCACTTGCATGTTAAATTTGCTTACTTTTCTAGCTCATATTTATCATTTAAAACACAAATGGATAGACAATTTGAAAGATGGACGATCTTTCTTATCATACCCCCATCCACCACCTCCCCACACACACACACACTTCGTGGGCGGCAAATAAATATAGTCCAATAAACAATGAAAAACATACACAAAAGGGCCTAATATTTAGAAAATGATATAGATCTTGTGATATATCTTCATTGAGATACACAAAAATATATTATATCCTATGAAATAGCTAACAGAGGTACAAAATATATTGTATCCTATGAAATAGCTAACAGAGGTACAAAATATATTGTATCCTATGAAGTAGCTAACAGAGGTACAAAATATATTGTATCCTATGAAATAGCTAACAGAGGTACAAAATATATTGTATCCTATGAAATAGCTAACAGAGGTACAAAATATATTGTATCCTATGAAATAGCTAACAGAGGTACAAAATATATTGTATCCTATGGACTAGGTAATTGAGGTACAAAAATAAATTATATCCTGTAAAATAGATAACATAGGAACAGAATATCCTATATCCTGTGAAAGATGAAATAGGTAAGAGGGGAATAATAAAAATTTATGGTGCAAAATACAATAGGACATAAAACCTAGAGACACAGCTTTTAGCAAAAACATCTGAGATTAGCGATGTGTGCGTTTTCAGCTAGGCTGGAATACAAATCAGGAAAAAGAGACATTGTTTCGGAAAAGTGTTAGGAGTGTGGGAGGGGATTTCCAGGAGTTGGATAAGTATGAAGAATATGGGAGGAGAAATCTAGGACTTAATACGCGTTTAGAATGTGAGAGAGGTAATCTAAGTCTTGGATATTAAGTGTTCAGAATGTTGGAGGGAAAATCTAGGAGTTTGATAAATGTTTAGAATGTAGAAAAGGAAATCCAGGACGTGGATAAGTATTTAAAACGTGGGAGGAAAACTCTAAAAGGTTGGATAATTGTTTAGAATATAGGAAGGGAAATCCAGGACTTAAATAAGTGTTTACAATGTGTTAGGGGAATTTCAGGACTTGGATCGGTGTTTACAATATGTTAGGTGAAATCCGGGGCTTGGCTCAGTGTTTAGAATGGGGGGGGGGTGGAGCATGGGGTGAGTTAAGTGTTTAGAATGTGTGAGGAGAAATGCAGGACTTGAATAAATGTTCAGAATGTTGAAAGAGTATTTATACCAGACTTCAACATGCTCGTAAATTGTGGCAGAGGATATCTTGGATTTCAAAAAGTGCTTAGAATATGGGAGGTAATATACAGGGCTTCAACAAGTGTTTAGAATTTGGGACGACAGCCGAAGACTTGAACAAATCCAGGGTGGGGCCTAGGCATATCTAATCTTTGGTAGGAGGGACTTGCGACTGATAGAGCTTGTGTATCTTTTCTTGCCAGCTTTAAGACTGGCACGTGGGAAAGATAATGAACTACTCTAGCCCTTTGTTTCCAGGACACTTGTAAATTTGTGCCAGACGTATGTTGGTCTCTCTCTCTCTCTCTCTCTCTCTCTCTCTCTCTCTCTCTCTCTCTCTCTCTCTCTCTCTCTCTCTCTCTCTCTCTCTCTCTCTCTCTCTCTCTCTCTCTCTCTCTCTCTCTCTCTCTCTCTCTCTCTCTCTCTCTCTCTCTCTCTCTCTCTCTCTCTCTCTCTCTCTCTCCATTTCGTAGTTGCCTGTGTTTAATAGGACTTTTAAAGTTTCATCAGTTAGGGTTTAGATAATCAGGCTGGGCTTTCTCGTGTTTACTTCGAAATATACAAGCATAGCATTGAGGATAATGTGGAAACAAACGAATATCCATCTATGAGGTATCGTATGGTAAGGATTGTTGCAAAGCTTTGTCCTTGAATTAAAATGGGCCAGTTAAACTGGGCTCGGTTTGGGCGCGCTTCGGGTGCATTACGGCCAAAACACGCTAAGAAAAGCTGGCGACCTGGGCCATTATATTGTCTGGACCTATAGCCACTGCCGATGCTTGAATCAAAGGTCTTTTCACAAGGAAAATGATTCCAGTTTCGTGAATCGAATTAAGAACATTTTGCCTTAAGTTTTTCGACCTAGGTGGCAGTTGGCAATGGAAGAGTTAACTCGTACATTGCCAGGTTTTATATGAGTCAACAGCTTGCCTTGACAGTCTTTTAGGCGAAAGCTGTTGATGTTGATTTATGGTGTCTGTAACTGTATGCAGGTTGGTAGAGGTCGATATTCAAAGAATGTGAATCTAGTATCGTTATGTGCAATTCAGAGCAAAACGACCTTTGCTAAAATTGATAATCAAAGAGTCAAAAGATACGGCACACGCACATGACCAGTAAGCAGTGACATCTTGCGGTCATTTCAAGTGCACGTACTCTCCATGTCAACTCCAACCAAAATAAACACATGTTAACCCCCTGTATTATGAACTCTTAGATGAAATTAACCCTTCAGAGTCCTACCTGATAACTTTTCCAGAACTAATATTTAACTGAGACTACGACGAGCTTTCCCCAAGCATTCCTTGCGTGCGCTGGATGTTAAAACATCGTAGGCTTAATAAATCTTAGTACAAAGTTCTCCTTTCCTCGGGTGGAGATCTACCCTGGTTGTCATCACTTCTTTTGTTGTATAAAGATCAATAAAGCTCTAACATCATCTATCTATTCAACTGCATCCAGTTTGGCTTTTGTCGATATTATTTTTTTATTCAAGTTTAGTCACGCGATCCGTAAATACTAAGATGGAGCTAAACATACTTACTCAAAAAGATATAACGCATTGTAAAATATAAAATTCACATAAAAGCGTTACTTTATACATGCTGCCCTTTAATTATAACTGATATAATTTTTTTCTTAAAGTCTTGAGCTTTGTTGAGCCTAATCCTTTAAGTTTAGCACCTACCGCCCATTTTAACTGTTGTGACCCCTAGACTTGGCCATATGTAGAATATGAAATAAATGAACCTCGATGGTGGTCACTTTTTCATTAATAACATTTGGAACAGTGTGAACGAGGTCAACCAGTTTGTCACGCAAAGCACAGTACAGTTCCAAGTATTGTCACAGCCAATTAACCCTTTTAGCACATATATACAATCCTATGCTGCGTGTCACCCAAATGATATACGTGTATATATATATATATATGGGGTGTGGGTGGGTTAGAAAAAGAGTGTGGGTTAAGATAACCGGGACTGGCAGTTATTCGTTATTTTCAATAAAAAGATGACCACCATTACGGTTATTCGTTACAGATACTTTTGAGTGTTTTTATTGCACCTTAACTGCAAAGTATCAACATATAAAGAAAAATTTGAACAAAAATATCATCATGCAGATCGGTAAATCCTGGAACTATATTCTGACCAGCTTTGTCACCTTTACATAGAAAGTCGTCAGAGGCAACCATACACAGACTGAAAGACAGACAGACACACACACACACACACACACACACACACACACACACACACAAAGTCGTTATATTGTCCCATGCAGTCCATTTAAATGAACCAGAGCCACGTCTGCATTGCCACTTGTCATGTGACGTCTTCACTCGTGTTCACTAGTTTTGCCGATCGATAGCCAGGGCATCCCGTGATCCTCCCAACCGATAACCAGGGCATTCCGTGATCCTCCCAACCGATAACCAGGACATTCCGTGATCCTGCCAACCGATAGCCAGAGCATCCCGTGATCCTGCCAACCGATGGCCAGGGTATCCTGTGACCCTGCCAACCAATAGCCGGAGCATTGCGTGCTGACATGCACATATTTATCTGATATTTGGTGTCTGTGTAGGAATTATTAATATTAGTTTTACTGCCGGGGCCTTAGTATAATAACATTTCGACTCGAACAATGTCTGTGTTTACAGGTTTTCCGAAATAATAATAATAATAATAATAATAATAATAATAATAATAATAATAATAATAATAATAATAATAATAATAATAATAATAATAATTAATCCATCGATTTGAAATGCTGATCAAACTAAAAAAGTGGCACAGTAGGGAAAACATAAATGGTGTCCCCAAATGCACACCAAGCATGTGGTGACGTTGAGCAATTGTGAGAAAATAAGCGGAAATGCGGCATTTGTGGGTAACCAGTAACGCTGGACACTTACAAGATATTACACATGGAGGCCTGAGACGCCAGAGAGGGCAATAAATGACCAACTGCCAGCCATTACTTCACCTTTCTTTATAAATCACTTCACAAGTGCACATCTATTGACAAATTTCACACAGGTTAGGATTGTAACGGAGACAATTATTTTAACATTTAAACAGAAAAAAAAGGAAAATGAAACAAACACATCAACGCTCTACTACAGCAAAGTTAACTGATGTTTTTCTTATGGATATAATCGTCTCCTTTTTAACCTGCTTTTACAACCACTTATTTTGATCTGGAACAAGCTACGTTCAGGTGAAAAGTTCACCTTATCAGAATGCAAGGTGCTAATCAAGAATTGTCGATACGTTTACTGCCACCTAAAAACATTTGTGAACAACCGTTCTTTGAGTGAGGTTACAGTCCTAAGTCAAATAAAGCTTTTGATCGTCATCCAGAACGAATCTTGACCTTTGACATGTTAATCCTGATTTGGAAAATTCTTGCCCTGAAATCCCTAAGCTGGAAAATGTTTGGGCCAAACACAGGCTCAAACGTATTGATATTAAGATCTAACCTCTCAGGTACTTTTAGTGCTTAAACTTCTGATGCCTGAATCAAAAATTTCCAAACAAAGTAGACGACTCAATCACGCCATGAAGAAAAAAGACAAAATGAAGAAGAAAAAAATGAGACGAAGAAGAAAAGAAAAAATTAGTAGACGAAGAAGAAGAAGACGAAGACGAAGAAGAAGAAGAAGAAGAAGAAGAAGAAGAAGAAGAAGAAGAAGAAGAAGAAGAAGAAGAAGAAGAAGAAGAAGAAGAAGAAGAAGAAGAAGAAGAAGAAGAAGAAGAAGAAGAAGAAGAAGAAGAAGAAGAAGAAGAAGAAGAAGACATCTCCGGCTAAAAGAAAAAAAAAGAAAAAAAAAACAGACGACATTTACGATTCTACACGCAGGAAAACTAACATTTCAAAATGTTTGATGAAACAGTTATTGTCTGTTAAGCATGCAAATCCGGACCCATCCCAAGGCATATATATATATATATATATATATATATATATATATATATATATATATATATATATATATATATATATATATATATATATATATATATATATATATATATACTAGAGATTTAAATTGTACGACGTTGTCAATAGGTGTGACGCTTGAAAATCGATTTAAATCCCGTAACCGGGAGCGTGTCTCACCAAATAATGTATATGTATATATATATATATATATATATATATATATATATATATACATATATATATATATATATATATATATATATATATATATATATATATATATATATATATATACTAGAGATTTAAATTGTACGACGTTGTCAATAGGTGTGACGCTTGAAAATCGATTTAAATCCCGTAACCGGGAGCGTGTCTCACCAAATAATGTATATGTATATATATATATATATATATATATACATATATATATATATATATATATATATATATATATATATATATATATATATATATATATATATATATATATATATATATATATATATATATATATACATATAATTCTTTCACGCTCGAATATCCTTACACTGCTTGGATGTCATGATATCGAATTCTCCAGCGTTTCAAGTTAAATGTTGGTTATTGGAAGCTTATTCGTACGGAGATTGTAAGGGAGACCCAAGCTGATAGCATGCCTCCAGATCTACAGCTTTTGGTGCACCTCATCTCCACCAAGAACAGTTCTCAATTGACTCAGGTTGATTGGGACCAGAAGACAATTATCATTAGCTGATACAAGAAAAATGTACTGCAAAAAGACAAAAAATTACAAAAGAAAAAAATACCCCAAATCTATGATGTTATTTGTAAAGGCATCAAAATTATGTACAAAAACAATAAAGACGTGACACATATTATGTAAATACCAATTTTGTAATACATGCAGTGCATACGACACGGGCCCCATGATATCAGACTCACAGAGTATGGCATAGACCGTCCAGGACACGTGTTGTCCTGGGCCGCTTTCGCGGTCTCTGCCATTGGAGGCAGCTGGTAGCTGATAGGAAGGACAATTTACAAAGATAATTCATCAGCTATTGTTATGTCAGTTCAGAAATTCAGTCGTCGAAATTGGGATGAAAGAGTTAATACTATCCATGAATATTCAGCTGTGACAAAGCAATGTGATCCATTACAAGCCATATTACCTGTTAAAAACCCACATGACCAATGACGAATCATATGACTTACAAGTCATATGACCTATAATAAGTCACATGACCTATGACACGTCATATCACCTATAACAAGTAATGACCTAGAACAAGTCATGACCTATAACAAGCCATATGGTCTATAACAAGTTAAACGACCTATGACAAGCCATTAGACCTATCGCCATCATATGCCCTATAACAAGTCACATGGCCTACCGCCGCCACATACCCTATAATAAGTCACATGACCTACCGCCGCCACACAGGTTTGAAAAGTTAGGAAGTTTTGTTGCCTTGGTTTGCTTGCCAGTTGAAAGGTTTGTAACTTTTGTTGCTTTGGTTCGCTTGTCAATTGAAAAGTTTGTAACTTTCGTTGCTTTACTTTGCTTTGCTTACCAGTTGAAAAGCTAATAGGTTGTGTTGCTTTCATTTGTTTGTCAGTGATTCTAGACGACATGTATGATAGAGAAATATTTTTTTCCAGTCGGTAGACCAAATAAAGTGAGTAAATCATAAGACAGGTATAGCATTAATCAATCTACGGTGTCTGCTACCTGTAGCCCTTTCGTCAAGGGGAGAGACACCCTTTCCTTCAAAAATGGTTCACTGAGACCTGTCAAACAATAAACTGGGCAGTTCCTGGTCATGAGGAGGATTGACGACGATTTCAGAGGTGTTCAGTCTTGACTGTCAACTACTGCTGGGAGCATAAACCCAACAATCCTTACATAGAAACCTGACAAAAACCACCTGTGACATACTTGCAGTGAACCAAAACTTGTAGGCGTGCACATTTAATCGCTGTATACCTTTAGCTCCAAAGCCGCTATTTCTTCTTTATATGCGCCGAGCACATGCTATAACTTTATGTTGTGCGCACATCACTTGGCCCTGTGCAGTTGTAATGCAGTATTTACGTGCGTCTAACCCCTGCACACGTTACATCATCGAAGCAATGGGAAACTGGGCGAAAATAGACGAGCTTTAAAGTGAGCACACAAAAAATGACATTCGTTAGTGTAACCATTTATTCCCACGTGGTGTAACAGTTTCTGCTACATCAGGCGTACAACGTACCATACGCATAATGTTATTTCACCCTGAGAGAAAAAAATCTGCGCGGTGGTCGTCAGTTGTAAAGAGTCATAAAACATCCAACCTAAATTTGCGTTCCCATCAAATTTCTTATTGTGACACTTTGTGAATTTGTTAGTGTTTTATCAAATTCGATCCCAGTGAAAAACACTGGATCTGCTTATAGGTGTAAATAACCGTTAAGTTTGCTTTTCCGTGCTTACCGATCGTGCCGTCAAGAAAGGTAGATTTGATAATTCAGCGCCGGACACCACCAGAAGAGGACTGGGTTTGCACTTAACCTGAGTATCCCAAGTCCCTTGATATTTTCCCCCGCCACAGACGGAGCTACGGTCTCAGATTTTGCGTGGACTGACCGTGTTAATCAATCCAAGTTGCTGGGCCGGTTTGCCCGAAGGTTCTGCTCAGACAGGTACCAAAGCCCGTCCCAGGTGAGATTGTTGTAAAGGTCCAGTTCATTTAAAATGGTAACAATCTATGCCCGTCAAGGTCTGCCCCTGTCAATCTTCGCCCCCTCTGCCCTCCGTCTGCAGGAAAATACAGAAACTAATTGACCCGTGAAAGATGTTGTCATAGATACAGATGTGCATGCCTGCACATCGGCTGACAAAATAAACGAAAGCAGGGCGCTATTGGTGGCTAACCCAGCATGCACCGTTGCACCGTCCAATTCTCAATTTCCGACAAAAAAATCTCGAATTTAAAGCTAAAATTCGACTCAGTACAAGATGAAAGGGCCTTGATGAATTGTGGTTCAAGTGGCCATGTTGTGAATTGAGAGCAGCATTAGTTGCTTCTATTGATGATGAACACGTGGTGTGGTTACATCGCCAGTTTCAGCTAACCCAAGACACACTCTGACAACTTAATAGCCAAACGCCTCACTGCAAACAACATAACTTCACATCATACGCCTGAAATGAGCAACTTTATCTTTCTTTCTTTATCTATTTCTCTCATCTTTTCTTTCTTTCTTTCTTTCTTTCTTTCTTTCTTTCTTTCTTTCTTTCTTTATTTCTCACTATCCGTCTTTCTTTGTTCCTTTTTCTTCCTTCCTTCCTTTTTTCTTTCTTTCTTTATCACTCTCTCTCTCAATTTGTTTCTTTAGTTTTTGTTTCTTTCTTTTCTTCCTTCTCTTTTTCTTTCTTCTTTCTTTCTTTCTTTCTTTCTTTCGTTTCGTGGCTTGCTTATCTTTTCGGTATTCAGATGCAAAATTCTTAAATATGCATGCATATGTGTGTATGTCCCCTACATTTTAAAAAGTCACCATCATAATTAGCATTATAGCTTTAGGTTCGTCATTATCAGGGAAACAGGTTTTCCAGCCGCCAATCATTAATGTATACACTAAATACACCCACAATAAAAAAACTTTGACTCAATAGAATGACGTCAATAAAGTAGCGAACTGTTCTGCCTTCTCTTTTGATGACAGAAGAAATAAATCATTCACATAAGTTTACTTTGTTGGATTGTATTTTAGTGTTTTGGTACCGTTTCTGAAGATTTAGAAGCCATGATATACGTACGATAGTGGCGTAATAATGTATTGTGACTTATGAGTGCATATCCAACGCTAATATTTTGTGTTAATCAAGGATGCTCATAAAGTACTATAAATGTACTGTATATGGCGCTTTGCAACAGTAATTATACTTGTAACTTAACTGTTTATCGGGCATAACAAACGTGCTCATTATTTTAAATTTATTTTTTTTTTGATCGCGTAACTGTTTTTGCTTGTAAATTTACTGTTGATGGCGTTTAACTACAGTTTTCATTCTTGTAAATTTACTGTTTATCATTGTGCCTCTTCACAAAGGGCGCACATGCTTGTAAATTTACTATTTAAGACGTTTAATAACGTTGCTTATGACTATAATTTTATTGTTTCTTGCGCTGAAAACAGTCTTCATGTTTGTAAGTGTTCTGTTTATCACCTTGAAGAACAGTGCACTCGCTTATAAATTGGCTGTTTATTCCCTTTTATATTTCTTTAACGTGCTTTTTGCAGTTAAAAGTGCACATTAAGTGTACGCAACCACGTGCAACCGGAAGGACTTGCGCCACTGTTCAGAGACTACACAGATCTTGCCAGTCACCCGCCAAAGCAGAACACAGCGTCTTGTATTCTTAGCTACCAATAGGACGACTTTGATATTGAATTGTTAACCCCTCCAATGCCAATTTCGACAAAAGTCTATGTGATACCAACTGACATAACGGTGCAGACAATTCAATATTCTTTAAACTTAGAGCATGCCTATCAAGTTGTAGAGATGACAAGAAAGTCGGACTGCTCGCCCCCCTCGTCTTGATTCAGTCAGGACAAGGCACTCACGGAACTAAACTGGGTTTGCATATTCCAACAAATGTTAAATGTCAGAAACTGTAGCATCTACTTTCTTCTCTCCTGTGAGGTATACTAACCGTGAGACCTTGACATTCTTTGCAAGTGCTAAAGATCTCATACCCTGAGTCCCACTGGGTCCAGGAATAGTAATGTATTCCGTTAGGCGGTGTTCTGGTTTATATGACAGTGTTCATGCCCCCCGATCGAGGAAGAGTCACGATACCTTCCCCACAGTACACGAGGTAATGATAGAAACTTCGTTGAATACTCATCCTACAGACTGTAACTGTCCTCCTGTATCTGTAAGCGTGGAAACAAGTGTCCTCTGAATGGCAAGTTCAACAATATCAACAGACACAGAGAGAGAGAGAGAGAGAGAGAGAGAGAGAGAGAGAGAGAGAGAGAGAGAGAGAGAGAGACAGACGGAGAGAAAGAGAGAGACAGACAGAGAGGCAGAGACAGAGGCAAGGACACAAAGAGAGAGAGAGAGAGAGAGAGAGAGAGAGAGAGAGAGAGAAAGAGACTGTAACTGTCTTCCTGTATCTGTGCACGTGGTAAAAGTGTTCTCTGAATGTCAAGTTCGGCAATGTAAACAGAGAGAGAGAGAGAGAAAGACAGACAAACAAAGACAGAGAGAGAGAAAGAGAGAGAGACAGACAGAGGGAGAGCAACAGCGAGAGAGATACAGAGATGGACAGAGAAAGAGAGAGATGTGCATAACATAATACTCGACCGTAAATGTGTGACGTCAATTATTGTATAGTCGTTTTACATTCCCCCCCCCTACTTTCTGCAAATTTTATTGACCACATTACACTGTGACTTGGACATGAACTTCAGAGTCCCCCCCCCCCCCTCCTAGTATATTCGCACACTGAAGTCAGAATGCTCTCTGTCTGAACCACCACTTTACACCTGCAGAAACAGAGTGGGAATTTACTTTTACTTTGTTACTGTTTCGATGCCAATCACGACTATAGTCGATATACTTATGTCTAACAGGTCTGATTTATCATTAGGATTACAGAATCATATTCCTCATAAAAAGAGCTTTCATTCAAATACCAGTATACCTATAGTTCCAGAGAGAATATCCCAGGTCAATAGCGTCTCTCGGTGCAGATGGAGTGATTGAGCCCAATGCGGCCCGAGAAAATTAAACTGTTGACTGAGTCCAAAATTTGGCACTTACAGAGTCAACAGAATTGCTTTAAATTGCCATAAACATACTGCAATGTCCAAACAGAATGGACAGGTCACACGTGTTGCGACATGTGACATTTTTTTTTTTTAATTTATAAGTGTGATCCTTTGCTGATGTTTCATTTGAACGGACACAGTATTTGATATCTATTATTCCTAGTATGAAGTGCAAAAGAGCAATTATAGAAGCACGACATTACGAAGCAGTGCGGCACGAGTGCTGCAGATCCCGACACCTGGCGACAAACTTGAAACCTACCAGGAAAAAGATGATCACCATGTCTGATAAGGCCCCATAAAAACTGCTTTTTTATCATCACCGCCCGCCCCTACTTTTTATTTTCCTTTCCATTTTCCTTAAAGTCACAAAAGTTTCAAACTTTTAGGAAGAAGGTCGATGTTTAATTAGTTCTGGTTCTTAAACCGCTCTTATTGTGTTATTCTTGTGGTGGTTATGCTCACAAACAAAAACACTGTGGTCACGTGCATAGCCAATAGAGGTATGGCCATGGGCATGATGTGGCCGTGACGGGGAGACTGTTTGTCACAAATAGCACCGTCACAACATACAACAGGTTCAGTATTTTAAATGATGATCATGAAACTGAGAATGACCATGTATGTGATTCTTTCCATAAGGAATCAAATGATTTCTCAAATTTGAAATGCAGTATACGCGCAGGCAAAGAATTTAACACTGACATTGTTAAAACAACTAAGAAAAGTAAACTCAAAACGAGATGTAAAAACAATTTTCTTCTCATTCATTTGAATGTGCGTAGTCTATTACCAAAATTACACGAAATTCAAAATGTAGTCGAAGACATTGAACCTGACGTCTTCTCAATCAATGAAACCTGGCTGGACAATACAATAAGTGATGTTGAAATCGCAATCCAGGGTTATCAGGTTTTTAGAAAAGACAGAAATAGAAGGGGAGGTGGCACTCTATTATATGTTAAAGATGCTATCAAAGTTATAAATCGAAAAGACCTGACACCTGAACATAGACAAGTAGAAGCATGCTGGATTGAAATCAAACCTTCCAACAAACCTGCCATGTTAGTTTGCTCTCTGTATAGACCCCCTTCAGCCAATGATGAGTATTATGAGTCATTATTAGACAATATAACCATGGCTCAGTCTGAGAATAAGGAAATGATTATCCTTGGTGATTTGAACTTTGACTATAAGATTAATGAACAGTTATCAAAGAACCCAGTGTACCATATGGAGGATTTGTTTGAATTGAAACAGTTAATTCATGAACCTACAAGGGTAACACTAACCACAAGCACCACGATCGACTTGATATTGACTAGTATGCCTGATAGACATACTAGGTCGGGTGTTATGAAGTACACATTAAGTGATCATTACATGGTTTACACAAATCTTGATATGAAATCTGAGGGTAAAATACACAAAGAAATAACGTTTAGAGATTATAAGAACTTTGATAGTGTCAAATTTATTTATGATTTGGAACATTCTGAAACTTTTAGACAGGTCATGTTAATTCCTAATGTTCACGATGCATGGAAATTGTGGAGAGACGAGATGTTGATGTTAAGTAATAAACATGCTCCTATCAAGACAATGCGTCTGAAAAATAGGCGGAGCCCATGGGTTAATACTGATATAGTAAAGATGATGTATGCAACAGACAGATTACATGAAAAAGCAGTACAGACCGATGATTCTCAACTGTGGTCTCAGTATAAGAAGCTACGAAATTCTATTACTAGTTCAATTAAGCAGGAAAAGAAGAAATATTTTGAAAATCTTGTAACTCAAAGCAACAAAGACAAGCATAGTCTATGGAAAGAATTAAAGAATATTTATCCCGACAAGAAAAGCCAAAGTGTAATACCTCCAGATATAACTCCTGAGCAGTTCAATGATTACTTTTCAGAGGTTGGTCATATGGTTGCAAGTAGCATTTGTCAGTTAAACACTGAAACGGATTTCCTATGGAAAGGACCTTCGAGTATCCACAA
Organism: Hermodice carunculata; assembly: GCA_964020975.1. Lineage (NCBI taxonomy): Eukaryota > Metazoa > Annelida > Polychaeta > Eunicida > Amphinomidae > Hermodice > Hermodice carunculata. The sequence goes on along the minus strand of CAXHWN010001094.1, from coordinate 330,782 downwards.
ATTTAAAATGTCTTTGTTTGAGTTACAGGAAATCACGCAAAGATTAAATATGCTCAAGAATAAAAGTTGCTTAGATATCCTGGGCTTTGATACCAAATTATTAAGGCTAGGATCACAAATCCTTAGTCCGGCACTTACCCATATATTTAATCTTTCACTGTTACAGTCTGAAGTTCCTGCTGATTGGAAATTATCACGTGTCACCCCGGTGTATAAGGGACAAGGGGCGAAAAATATAATGAGTAATTACAGACCTATTTCAGTTGGTATTCATGTGGGTAAACTTATGGAAAAAGGTATACAAGAACAACTTCTCTCGTATTTAGGTCAACATGACTTTATTACCATTGAACAATCTGCTTACTTGGAGAAACATTCAACTCAGACCTGTCTGCACAAAATAGTTGACGACTGGCTAGCTAACATTAATGATGATTTGATAACAGCTATTTGCTTTTTGGATGTCCAAAAGTGCTTTGACACAATAAATCACGATGTTCTGAAATTTAAGTTGGAAAGGTATGGTATTGTAGCTAATGAATTATCTTGGTTTTATTCATATTTGACTGATAGACGGCAGAAAGTAGTGTGTAATGGGAGGTCGTCTAGTGAAAATAATGTTACTGTAGGGATTCCCCAGGGGTCCATTCTTGGACCCTCCCTCTTTCTTTTATATGTTAATGACATGGTTCAATATGTGAACAATGGGTCTATTAACTTATTTGCCGATGATACTATTCTCTATACAAGTGGTTATACTATACAGGAAGTAACGAATGCCCTACAGAAAAATTTAGATAATGTGGATTACTGGTACACAAGAAATAAATTATCAGTTAATGCTGAGAAATCCAAATCTATGCTGATTAATAAAAAGGGGAAGAGTTCGGATGTGCTCAAAGTTAATCTAAATGGTGAAGAAATTAAACAAGTCCACGATACGAAATATTTAGGTATACAATTGGATGAAAATATTAATTGGGAATCTCACTTGGAAAAACTACATTGTAGAATCATGTCTAAACTGGCTGTTTTAAGAAGATTAAGTAAATTTTTACCCCAAAAAATGTTAGAAATGATTTACAATGCTATGATATTGCCTTGTATCGACTATGGAGATACCGTATGGGGAACAACTGCAAAAGCATTAAAGGAGACTCAGCGCTTACAAAATGCTGCTGCTCGGGTAATTACCGGCAATTTTGACTATGTCAATGTACGAGGTGCTGATCTAGTCAGAGAATTAAAGTGGCAGACAATGGCAGAGCGGCAGCGTTTCCACACGGCTACGCTTATGTACAAATGTATATATGGTCTTGCCCCAAATTACTTGTGTGACCAGGTCAGTCTTGCCAGAGAGGTCAGTTCCTATCAGACCAGACAAGCTGCAGGTTTAAATGTTATTGTGCCGTCTCCCAACAAAGAGGTTTTTAAAAAGTCATTTTTATACAATGGTGCTATCGTGTGGAACAGTCTCCCGGAGTTTTTAAAGGAAAGCCAAAGTGTACTTGTTTTTAAAGCACGTTACAAGAGACATTATTTCTGATTCGGTTCATTTAACAGCATTTATGAATATATCTTGTATATATTTTTTTTTTTTTTTTTTTTTAGTTTTTTTTTTTTTTTTTTTTAGTTTTTGGTTTTCTGTTCTTAGTTAGTTCTGTTCTTAGTTAGTTGTCTCTTAATCTTAATATTATTGTCTATTTTACTGCTTTTATCTAGATGTATGCTGGGCCTCTTGGAAGAACAGAGCTGTGCTCTGAAAGGTTTACCCAGGGTAAACATGTTCATAAATAAATAAATAAATAAATCAGTCTCTTCTTCCCCATTTCTTCAGCAAAGATGTCGCAGTGCTGCAAAGGAAAGAAACCCGGTATTTATGACATTTAAAACGTTACAAACTATTGGACTGAGCCAATGTCGTCATATTGATGGCATATTCCTGATTATATTTGAATAAGAAATAGATGAAAAATAAAAATAAAATCCTCCCTCCTCATTATTAGAAGGAAAAAAGTGATTATAAGCAAGATATATATAAAGTGCATGGAGTGCGTAGGCGACATTAACGATCTCAGCGACCAGACGCAAGCAGAAGTGTCCCGGATACACTTTGTATTCCTTGTGATTTGATTTTAAGTTTATAAATCATTATCTTTGGTTTGGGGCTTGCATATGAAAGTTAATAAATCATCTTTGGTTTGGGACATGGATATGAAAGTTTATAGGACTTTGTCGTTGGTTGAGCCTGTTTTGAAAGTGTATATGTCGCCATATGCTGATTCCTGCACATTTGTGTTGGACGATCATTGCTGATGTTTTGAAAACTCGCAAATCTTTGCTTTCTGCTATTTTTAACTTTGCGGCTGAACTTTTTAAGAAAACTCCATGAGCTATGTTATGTTGAGGGCTGAGGCCTCTGAAGCACAGTTACAGTGGCGATAGAGTGCTTACAATATGCTCCAGATTCATCAATATCACGAACACCTTGCAGGCCTGTCTTAGTCTTTTGCGGTCAACTTAGCCGTCTAAAAGGCCAGCTAAGCGAACCTAGGAGTGACTGGACTACCACGTCATTTTTATCTTTGGCGTCAATGAAAAGTTTTGGGTTTTAAGTGGTCGTACAGAAAAAACTAAACTGTGTATATCACGGAGAGTCAATTTTAAATGTTGTCATATGAATCTGGATGAAGGCTTTTAAAGGTACGCCCCATGGGGGATCCATTATGTTTATGGGTTGTCCGTCCGTCCTGATATCCGCTCGGATGTGCAAATTCTCGTTACCGCGATATCTATAGAATGCCTCCATGTATTTTACTCAAATTTGGCAATATGCTTACCTTACCTGGCAAGATGAACTGATTAGATTTTGGTGTCACCATCACATAATTTGAACAGATGGCAGCCTTATTACATTCAACCCACTGAAGATCACGTGACCTAAACATTATTACACGAACCCATGCTGATACTATTTAGTTGTACTGTTTTATGTTTACGTAAATGCCTTTAACACAAATTTTTGTCAAATATTTTCAGTGGCCCTTATGAGAGTGATAAAGACATTTCTTATTGGGAGTTTCCCCGGCCAAATTCAAATTGTTTTCTTCTAATACGTTTGTATACATTTACCTGTAACATTTGTGTTTGAGTTTAACTGTATAAAGGCTATCTGCGTCTGAGTCTGGTTCAGGAACGTAGTGCATTAACTTATTGACAAAATCAAATGCACGTGACGGATATTTAATTATAAGCCACATATGACGTTGAATAACTATGACAAACGTAAACATGACACACCACGTTGGCGTTGAAAGTAGGCTTAGATCATCTTTTATGCGCCGAATACCCCATCAAACATGTAATGAATAAAATCTTACATAGCTGGAGAGTAAGTAGCTATTTTTGTCTAGCTCAGGATCGTTGTTGGTGGGCAAAATCACAAGTGACCCGCGGTCAATCGTGATTTTGCCCGCAACAACTATCTCTCCTTACAGAAAAATACTAACTCACCCTCTACCATGTAATTTTCTCCATTTCTTCGTCCCTATTAACATTGACCACTGTCTCCTTAGTTTATAAAATAATGCTTCGGCCTGATAAGCTACTAATGTCACACCATGTAAAAAAAAAAACCCCGACGAATATACGCAACGATTACTGACATGTGCCTCCTTAGTTGTATAAGAAAATCGGGGTGGGGGTAACGTTTCGTCTGGAAGTCCCATTTCATAGCTGGTGATTTAGCTATTAACCGACTACTTGTGCTGTGCCCTGAACTACGGTCGATAACTAAAAACCCAAAAGACGTCTGTGTTCTGTACTGAGACATAAGTTAAGCTTTTGATGAGACTGGTAGAGCAGGTATTCCCGGTTTCCAGCTCATAGCTCTTCAAGGCGCTTTATGTTAGTTTTAATCCAATTTTTGTTGTCAGTACATTTATTCCCCGCCTTGTGATGATGCTGATGTGGTTGTCATGACAACACCCATGTAACACCTGGGAAGAGTCTTATTCTCCTATGTCTGAAGCTTATCCTGAATGGGTTATCGTACATGGGTATGAAGGATAAGGTTTTAATTGCAATCTTTCATTTGATTTGTCACTCATTGGTTTTAAGTAGTAGGCAAACCAATGAGAGGCCATGGTGCATTTCTTTAAGTAGCGACTCCTCCCACGTTCAATATGGCGTCGTTTTCAAATTCATATCTCCAATAGTATTTTAATTTGGTGCGTATTTGCCCTTTTTAGGCATAGGAGAAAGAAAATCCAGTATGGGTGGCCCATAACGTTGGGATCACTCGTTGTTAGATTTTCATGTTTGAATTCGGCACAGCCTCGCAAAAACATGACCAACCAACAACTCGTGATCTCAACGTTATCTTATTGGGCTAGCAGTACTGATTTCTCTATTGGTCAGTCTGGTTCAACTTGTTGAACAAGGTAGACCTTCAGTATGTCTCCAAACAACTTGGTAAATATTGTGCTTGTGTTGAAATATAAAGTGCATATTATTGCTATTCGATCCAATATAAAACGTTCACGGCTGACACTTCACAGTTCTTCACTGATGATAACCCATTTACCGCAAGTACTGTGCTAAACTCTGATCTTCTCACACTAAACAATGGTGTAAAAGTGGTTTAATCAATGACATTTACAATAGACACAGTTTATCAGTGCCATGGAGGCACCGTTTACCCTCAATAGACAAAGTTGTTCACTATTATGAGGGTACCATTTATCCCAAACAGATAGGCCATAGAAGATATATATATATATATATATATATAATTCAGTTCTGTAATTTAGATTGATCTTAGCAATGACAAATTATAGGAGAAAGTCGTTTGGTTAATATAATCAAACGTAGAGATACAACAAACTTGACCTTTATGTACAAGTCAGTGATGAAAGCTTGTGTCTGATTGTATGTTACTTGTGATGTCTAGGTCAACAAACTTTCATTACACCATGATTTGACCTCTTTCATTTTAGAGTTTGTGTTGAACAATTTGAAATATCATGTTCCCCTGAACTGTATGGCTATGACGTATTGAGTGGCTGTGACGTTTTGAATGGCTATGACGCATTGCCTCTGCGTACTCCAGACGCAGCCTAAATTCACATATTTTTATCACACACATCTGAAAAATATCACGAACGATCAAGCTTCCTGAGCTATATAATCTTCGGAATGTACTTATACAGGTGCTTAATTTTCTATTAATTTTTTTTCCCACAACGAATAACACAAACAATATTCGCAGTTATACCAGACAACAAAATTCTCAATACACAAAAAAACAATCATTAGCAAGATGATCTCGTCTGGACATTGATCAGAATAATTCGTATGATTCTAATTTCGCTGAAATCCCCAGATTTTATCATGCCAAAACCATCGGCGTACTTATGAGCGTAATATGCAGACCTCCAAATAGACACATGAAACTATTGACTGGGCAGTGGAAAGTACAACAGACAATATTCAAAGAGATAATTTTTGCTTTATTATGGCTGATCTTGATATTTATGCTCTAAATCACGATGCACATGAACCGACATCATATTTTGTTGTTGAATTAGTTAGAATACCGCGTCACTGAGGCCCACTATCATAATATAAACTTAGATGCAAGCAGTTACCTGTTGACTGTCAAAATTACTATTTCTTTGCCTCTCAATGAATATTTCTGCAGTGTCCATGGTATTCTTTATTCAGGTCACCTGCCATTTGGCAAGTATTCGCAACTACTTATGGAAAGAGGATGTTCCTCAGTAAACGAGCTTGGAAACTACATTTCTTAAGTTAGCGGCTACATTTGGATACATGTCCTCTTGATTTTAGGTGACCTTGGGTCATCATGCCAAGGGGTCCCCTGGTTTTAACTTTTAAACAAAAAGAACATTCAGATTTGCATTGAAGCAAATATGCCAGTGCGCTTCGAAAAATAATGAGTTCTCTTACACGTTTTATTTCTTTTAAACAAATTCATCACAGTTAGCAACACATCAGCTACTTTTATTGACAGCATCAATACAAATGCGTGTGACATGCGCCTCTATCCAACCTTCCATTTTGCCTTTATAATTGCAATGTACCACCTCCTTTATATTTCAAATACTTAAAAACAAAAGACAGAACTATATACTTCTCCTAGTGCAAGAAAATTTCCTAGAGATTTGTGAATCAAATGTAGCAAAAAACCATCCTAGACTGTCCTCAACATATAAACAGATCTATATAATAAATTAGTACCAAAAATTAAATTTGCTTGTAAACGAAATCTTAAGCCATGGGCTACAGATGTAAGAGTCAAATCTATAAGATGTAACCGAAAATCATGTGATGTACAAAATGCTGCTAATCCTCTGTATGCTCTCGTAACGGAATCTCCATCTAAATCTCATTTATGTAAAGCTACATACTACTTTGAATAGGAGAAAAAAAAGTATTACGAAGACGTACTCTACCAAAATAAGTGTAATTAAAAATGGCAGGGACCTCTGGGAATGATGACCCAAGGTCAATATGTGTCCGACCTCGCTCAAAAGGTACAGCAAGGTACATGAGATAGACCCCCTCTTCTATTCATCTAATAAAAAGTATGATACTTTTGTTTTTTGAAACACTTGTTCTTGAAACATTATGAAGTCTTTAATGCACGTTCCCCGGGGTGGGATGAAACTGGCACATCAGTTATCAAAGTTAGTGCTAATCTGATTACCAAAAGTCGGCGTCATTCATATAATCTATCTTTATCTTAAAGATTTTTTGCTGACGAGTAAAAGGTGGCTGATGTCATTCTGCTATTAACCCTTTCCCCCTCAAACCGGCCAAAACTGGCTGGTGGTCAAATGTCGTCTGCTTCAGCGTTTTCAACAAATTTCAACACTTATTAAAAGCAATTTGACTGAGAAATGTACATGAGACTTATCAAGATCACATGCCTCAGGTCAACAGCTTTCCTTGGCATGGGTTGGGCACTTATGCCCAACCCCTGCCAAGGAAAGCTGTTGACTCAGTTTTAATTCAAGGGGGAAAGGGTTAAAATCAGACAATCCTATGATAATTTAATATATACCGGAGCCTCTCTCTAAACTGTGTTTTCTAAAATTAGACAATTTGGTGTCACAGTAACAAGATAATCACAAATGCTGACTTGCTTAGATTTAAAGAGAAGCCCATACCTTATTGAATGCCTTAGACACGTCAAGAATTTCTCCATGGTTTCTTTTGATAGCTCTAAACCATTGTAGACTCGTAACATGAAGTTGATAGACAAGGTGATTGATTTTTGATTCTCCTGTCTTGAAACCTGGATTTTTTTTTTTTAGATATTACGGAATTGTTTACTGTGAAATATTCATAGAAGGCATTACAGATTAGGCTTTCAAAGAGCTTAGAAACATTACAGAACAAGGATATTACCTTATAATTGCGTTTTATATGCTTTCAGATTTTTTTGAAGGCATTACCAATATTGGAACGTTTCCAGGAGGAGCGAAAATAAACTTGATAAGGAGAAAGTTCAGATGTTTTGCAAGAGGATTGCAGATGGAGCTGGCAGTATTCCTGAGAAGGATGTCACCAATATCGCTAGGCCCAGTTTCAAAAGTAACTCTTAAAGACTATAAAACTTTCAAAACCACATCCGCATCCAACGGGATTTTAGTAAATTTAGAGTCAGGACGGTGACAAAATGCAGGAATGGGGGGGGGGATGTCAATGTCCGAAAGAAGTTGAAAAATCGCATCAAGTCATGTTTCGGATAATTCTTTTTATGTTCCGAACGAGCAGGACTCGAACCTCCAACCTTTGCCACCAGTCGCCTAGCTGAAATCAGAAACGCACATATCCACTGGACCAAATCCCCATTCTCAAGTAACAACATACAAGATTTTGGCTTGTGCCAATAATTGAAGTTCATCCAGTTTACCCGAACTTTTAACACTACGAGCGTGACAATGGCAAAGTTTTTATGTCATTTTTTGCTGACGGGTCGTTTTGTGTGGGATATTGATGCACATTAATGGACGACTGAAAAAAAATCGAAAGACTGACAATATATGTAGCAGACACACTGAACTCTGAAAGAATCGTGTTCATTATAACTGAGGACAAAAAGCAAAAAGGAAGGATCATTTCGAATATGACAGTGTAGGTGAAGCAAAAAATATTTATTGGGGGTTGACTAACAGTTTTGAAAAAGTCAACTGCCACTCTTCACTTAGCAATGCTAATCTCATAAGGAATAACAGAAGGGAAATAAAAAACTGCACCAATAATGGGTTGCTGTGAATGTGCAATGAATGCTGAAGGTCATCAGTGAGTGGCAGGAGACAGGGAATATTAAGAATGTGAGTTAATAGGTCAGTAGGTGGATATATGGTGTAGTTTTGGGGTGATAGGTGTGTAGAAAAAAATGGACGATATCCCATGGTAATAAAACGAGTAACGTGAAAATAGAGAAAGAACATAAAAATATGAGAAATAAGATTCAAGGAACTTACTGACACATTAAGGTGCCGGGGCTTAATTGAGACCTACAAATCCGTGAAACTGAGCTTTAGTCACTGTTGGGATGATAGAGTGCCAATCTTTATCCATGCCCACAAGTTTCACTGTAACATGTTTACTTCTATGCGAAAGATTAAGATGAAAAGTTTTCCTCTGTCATTATAAGCTTTATGGAGTCAATCAGTTAATAAGTTGTTAGATGTGGTCACTGATGGTGATGTTTAGATAGCCATTCACAGTCTGAGCCTCACTAAATGTGTATTTACAGGTGAGCAGAATATTTCACAGGTGACTGATTAGAACCATTGTATTGTTTGTAAGTGTGTAGGTCAAAATTATGACAGAGTTTAAGGGATTAACATTTAGTCATTCTTCTTAATGGCCTGAGCAGATGTCATTTGTGAGCAATTGAAGCCAGCAAATCCCCTTGGTTATCTTTGGCAGTAAATATCTCAGAAATAAATTTATGCAAGACTTGGCTATTTTGAGAAAGCCTCTTGGAAAAACTGGATAAATACATCTTTGTGCATTTAATGGATATGTAAAGACGAGAGTATAACTTAGATAAACATTTTTGTTTGGCAATATTCAAATTTTCAATGCTACTTTTTGGGTTCCAAAATGTAAAAAAGTTACTTGTGTTAATTACACACGCTTAAAAAGTCATTAACTTAAAAAGCCCCCCTTTTAACGGAAAACAAAAAAGTGCTCACCTAAGTTACAATATTGTCTTTACATGACCGTCGATTTCAAGTTTTTAGGCCTAAAGTTTTGTTGCAATCCTCTCTCAAAGTGTAAATCAGACCGCTTGATTAAAATGCACCTCACATTTTACAAATTTACTTCAGAGTATTTACTATTACATTCAACGAAACTACAAGTGTTGACAAGCTAAAAATGTACACATCGATGGGCTTGAATACAAGATGTAGAGATGCAGTGGCAATTGTTTTCACCATTATGTAAATTTGCACCCTGAATAAGAGCAAGAAGGGTGTAATGGTAAGCACAAGTAAGCATTGGACATCTTAAGTTCTGTAAAATTGCTGGGCTGCTGTTCATTTTTTTCTATCGGTCTATTCGATTGTAAATATAAAGAATTTTGCGGCCACACATTGCGGCCAATCTATTTTGTATCGCAAATACATTTGTTAACAAAAAGCACATGAGCGATGGGTATAGGAAGCTTCATTATCCACGACTAGCTGAGTACTTTCAAGCATGATGATCAATGTGCGCTAATACTGTGGGCTGCTCAAAAAGTACTTAATAATGAATAATGTCCAATGACCCTATGCTGAAATAATGTCCAACTGGCCCATGATAAATAAGTGTCCTTCATCATATTACTGCCCCAATATGGACCCCAAGGGCCTAAAGTAGTCAGTTAATCAAGTACAGGAGCCTATAGTCAGTTTTGCATCTGTCGTGTTAAACTATATCAGGAAGCTACGTCCATCACAATATAGTGCATGTTTTGGTAAGATCGCCAGTCACCTAACTGGCGTATAGTGTCGACACATAGCCCAACTGACAGGCCCAGGAGGTGCCACCATGTCTTAAACTATGTCCTGCGTAATACTTGGGGTCTAGAGCACTGGACATCAGACCCTCTCTTATATGTTGCACAAACAAAAATGGCGGTAGTGGGCCGCATCTTTTCTTAGTTGGTACCATGAACAGGGGACAAGGATCCAGCAAGCATGGGGCCAAAGTAATGTAGTTGTAGAGGGCCTTGACTGGGTATAGCATATGGTCTGGAACTGATGGCAAGGGCAAAATCCTGCTTTGTTGTTCAAACTGGTTTTTCTTTGAACTGCGAATGCACAAACTAGCACCCTTAGAATTGAATGAGATATCCTTCTTGCACAGATGCTTTGCTGGTTTGAATAGTACCACTGATGTTGCCAACAGATTGGATCAGCGCAGCAAATTGATAAACATAATTTGGGCTGCTGTCCACACTGCTGTATCATGACAAACACTGGCCTCCAATTGGCTCATGATCGACACCAACAGTTTAGAAGTTATAGAAGACATTCATTTTAACTGCGATCCTGTTCACTTCCTGTGTTGCTGGGGCAACAGACTGATGCTTCCACCATGATCAGGGCAGATTTGTATCATATACTACATAAACATCCACAAATAACACCTTTTCAACCAAAAGAGAGCCCATTTCCAATGAATTTATGTATCCTTTATGTTTCAAATATATGTAAATACATTTTCTGGATATTATTCTGTGTTTGTGTTGTTTATTTTATTGAGAGAGTACTTTTAACCATGCTAAATGCATGGATCTGCCCTGATGCAGGTGGCTCCCTCTTTTGCTCAATAGGTGTTAGAGTAGGACCTCATTTAAATATGAATACGTCCTATTGGTAGTTAGCGTGCTGGTGGACCTGCAATGGAGAGCTTAATGCCTCGCAACACACACATAGTAAAATCCGCTGGAGCGAAGGTCGTTGATGTGCCCACTTTGCCCTTTTGCTGTGGACAACTAAAAAAAAAAAAAGAAGGCAGATGCCGGGGGAGGGGGGGTGAGGGTAATAAACCCGTCGCGCATGCCTGCCCAGGCGTCCTTCCTTAAACTCTATTTAGGGGTTTAATATCCTTATAACCTGGATTTCCTCATAGCTGCGCTATATATAACTTGTCTGGAGGCTTCACATACATAAAAGACACATTCAATTTGTACAAAGCAGACATCACAGACATAGGTACAAGTAATCATTGTACAATAGAATAGTAATCCAACTTTCACATATATAAAGCATTCTTTTACATTAGATCTTCCGGGGTCTGCACGAGGAGGCTAACAGGAGTGTAAGGTCCACGCGTGCGTACAAGTTTACAGTCATGAATACCAGGATGAACGGATTATGAATCAGCGCAGCACCCTCATGCCTTCCACCGACAATCACGTTTTTGTCTCAATGTAGACATTCTGTTCTTTCTGCACTTTTTTCTTTTATCTTTCTTAACGAGCATTTTTCCGACATTTCAATTGTACACTATTATACCTACAAACTCCAGACTTAACTTGATTATTCATCTTTACATAAAGTCTTTTAAATTAAGAGAAGTGAACGTGTTCCAAATCATGCAAATTAGGGTCATTTAAATCTTCACAACTCGCAAAAATAAAAAGAGATTTCTGGTAGCTGGAGACATCTAGTGGTACAAAGTTCAGTTTACTGTGTGGCAAGTTTGCTGAGCAACACGTTTTTCTCGTTTGGTAGCTAATGACGTCTAGTGGCTCCAAAGTGCAGCTCAGGGTATGTGAACGTTCCTAGGCAATACATGCTCTGTAAATGGAGAGCAAGCTACAATCTGAAAAAAAAAAAAAAAACAAAACAAAAAAACTTCTGATTGAAATGTTGACTTGAGCATGGGGCTGTGGATATGGGGAAAACAAATGTAACTGAAGGTACAAATACATGCTAATGTCCCTCTACCTCACAGCCTGCATGGTGACTGACAATTGAAAGGGGCCAGCCATAGATATAGGCTGTAGCATGTCCTGCTGTGAGGCTGAAAAGTCGCACTTAAAAATGCCCTGGGGTGTAAGTTTGCTCTTTACTCACTGAAGTTGCCAAAATTTTATTTTCACATGTTAAACAACAACGAATACAGTTCAAAATACATGTAACAACTATACAGTACTTCACACCCTGTAATAATTAAAAAAAGATGGGTTATCAAATGTATGCTTTGCCCTCACCATCAACAGAGTAAACAGTCAGTGTACTCCTGTACTTCTCAAGGGGCATATAGATATGCAGGCCAAACAAAGAGCTGCAAGATGGCTCTCGACTTCCAAGGCATCTTTAACCCTGTCCCCCTCGAATTAACACAAAGTGCCCAACCCATGCCGAGGAAAGCTGTTGACCTGGGTCATGTTGTCTTGACTAGAGTCATCTTCAATGCTCAGTCAAATTGTTTTTCATTGCTGTTGAAATCAGTTGAAAACGCTGAAGAAGACGACGTTTGACCTCCAGCCGGTTTTGGCCGGTTTAAGGGGGAAAGGGTTAAGGAGGGCATCAGTTCCACCAGTGACAGCATGGTTGATTGATTTCCATGGCAACTCACTGATCAGACCAGCAATAACTCGACTAATTATCTACCAGCAATAATGCATGAAACGCATACATCTTCTATCCCCAATAAAGAGAGGTCTTGACAGTCACAAGGGAAATTACATAAACCCATTTTTTTTTCTTTTGCTTTATGCAAAGAAGCAATATAATATATTATGCTTTACAGCTTAGTGGAATTTAATATAAGTAGACTTTTGGATGACTGTAGGATGTGAGTGACAACACACTTAATGTGATGAACAGTTTTTTCAATGCCTCTGCTCAGCCACAGGCTTGTCATTTACGCTTCACAGTAGTCACCTGTACAGGTAACATGGGTTAAAACATCTTACTGGCGCCGCCCCGCTGTCTGTCTTTTCTGGCTGTTGTCATCTGCTGCATGTTCCCGACGTCACGTACGTCTCGTTGTGTCCTGTCCATATTTGTCTTTTCTTACAAGAAAGGTTAATATAGGGCTGAACCCTCTTTCCTAATCGTTTGATTCATGTTTGTAACAAGAACAATGTACTGAATAGTTGAACAAAATATGTTAAAACCAACCTCAGGCATAAATCTGTGTTCCAGAATGTTCCCTCATTGATGAATTAGCATGCTTAAGAGGTACTTGGTTGGTTTAAACGTATTTTATTTCCAAAGGAAAAACAATTGGGAAGAAGGGCAAAGCCCTATATTAATCCCATTTGTGGAGAGAAGACGAAAACACAGGACTGACTTGACAGCACAACTCCAATGAACCACCGCTCATCAAGTCCAAGGGGACTTGGACTTGGGGATTAGTATAAGGAACGCAAGCAGTGTCTCCCAATTTAAGACTCAGCTGAACAATTCCACCTGAAAGGTTCCAAGTCACTTCTACTGCGGCTGTCGAAGAGGTCAGGTACTGCACGGTCGACTCCGCACGTCCTCTGGTTCATCATACCATGCCTCCTCTGTTTTCTCAAGGGATATTTATGTCACCTGCTTACACATATATCCCTGCTTTAATTTCCATGGCTAAATTTCAACACAGGACTGATTTGCTTTGGTGAATACATTTTAAGATGCATTTATATTCATGAAAACAAAGAAGGCTTGGTATAAAAAGGATACAGCCCTTGTTCTCGTGATTTATCTGGAATCCTGCATTTTTAAATCCCTACGCTTCGGTCCGGGATTTAAAAAAGCAGGATTCCAGATAAATCTCTTGAACTTGGGATGTATCCTCTTCTTGAACTACCACCTGTTCAGACACAATTTAGACTTTTCCCGGTGTTCCTAAGGTTACGTCAGAGAAACCACAAGGCATTATCTTCTTGTGTGCAACCGTTATTCTCGTGCTCGAACAACACTGGTACGTCAGTCACCTAACAACATCAACCTAAACATCAGTAACGTTCAGTGTACTATACGGCGATCCCAGGCAACCAGAGAGTGTCAACATTCACTTATTTAGAACACTCCATGCTTCCTTATTCAGACTAAGCTTTTCTAACTTGCCAGTGTGTTTATGTGAATAATATGTGAATATGTGAATAAACTTTATTAACTGCATCAAATTACAAATATGATATTATGTTAATACAACACATATAAATAGAAGACACAAGTCACAAGAACACAAAAAAAACCCCAAAAACTCATATCACACAATATACCCACAAATCACATTACACACAAGACAGAAGAAAGAAAATAATACAAATACCGTTGCAACACAGCAAAACAATAAATTACCATAGATATATTCGAGAGCCATATCAGTGTACTTACTTGTGAATGTTTACACAGGGTACATAGTCTAAAGAATAGAGGGGAAAAGAGAGGGGGAATATACATATTCACAATGTTCCCCTCTTATTCAGTGTCTCGGAGAAATATTTGTTAACTATTGTAATTTTTTCCACATCGTCTAGCCTAATAATGAATATAAATTTGTCGTAGTCATCTAAATTATCAAATATTGGGAAAATATCGGTTAGTGCACCATATATTTCTTCTTTCCTTTTCATATTTTCTACAAGCGCTTATAAAGTGATATTCGTCTTCTAGTATATTACAAGTATCGCATAATCATTCCTCTAAAGGCATTTTGTGTGTTCTTTTGTGTCTACCAGTTTCGATTTTCAAATTGTGTGCACTTATTCTTAAACGTGTAATATCTTTCCTTAAAGCATAATCTCGAATCACTAATAAATATTTCTCTAACTCAAATGTTTCTTTAAATTTAGCATAAGTACGTAGTTTTTTGTCTGGAGCTGAATTGCCTTTCATTGCTTCTTGCCACTGAAGGATAAATCGTCTTTTAATTCTTTTGACAAAAATCGGAGTAGGGAAAAAATTGGTGCGCGAACCGACATTTTCCCACATTTTGCTGAAACCAAATAAGTTAAATGTGTCTCTTATGAAAAGTTCTATCTCATCTGTTGCATAAATGTATTCTTCTGTGAAACCATTGCATTCATACCATAAGTCAGCATTATTGTATATGACAATGTATATAGTGGTCTAAACTCCAAACTCTATTAATGTCATTAAGTGATAAGAGTGTACTATATAGATAGTCTTACATGGTTGAGAGTGCACCAACAACGATCCCGAGTGCGAGAAAAATAGTAGCTCACTCTCCAGCCATGTAAGGATTTGTTTATTCTACATTAAATTGGGTGTTCATCGCAAAAACTAAGCCTGAGGCCTACTTTCAACGCCGATCTGGTGTGGCCGGTTTGTGTACGTTCGTCGTGGTTATTCGACGTTACGCGTGAGGCACAATCAAACATCGCTTGCGCACATTTCATTTGTCTAAATGTCAACATAGAATTAATAAATATTCTCTCAGGCGCATACCCTTATCTTTAATTTACCCTCAAACATAGAGTTAATAAATATCATCTCAGGCGCATACCCTTATCTTTAATTTACCCTCAAACATAGAGTTAATAAATATCCTCTCAGGCGCATACCCTTATTTTTAATTTACCCTCAAACGTAGAGTTAATAAATATCATCTCAGGCGCATACCCTTATCTTTAAGCTCCACCTCCCTGTGATTTAGGTCTCCTTAATTACGACAAAATAACATACAGTGGAACCTGTCTTAGGGGACCACCCATAGAACCTGTAAAATGGTCCTTTCTGACAGATGGTCCAATCAGGCAGGTAAAATTAAACTAAAATATACTAACGGGATGTTGTGACGGGTCCTTTAGCACCGGGTGGTCCCTTAGCAGAGGTAGGTTCATAGGCCGGTAATTAAATAAGAATTTAAAACTATTTATATGAAACTTTAATAAAGAAACATGCATTGGAATTATAAAGTTATTCCAAAATTTATTTAATAAAGAAACATGAAATGAAAATAATAACATTATTACATTTTTTTTACGTGGGGCATTCTTACGTTCATGTCTAACACGGCAATACATGTAGTACATGTACATGTATGCATAGACATATACGCTGTGTACTTTGTGTGAACTTTTCAGAGCTTCATTTTGGTGAAAAGAAGCCGGAAATCTTCATTTGTTTACTTCGGTCTGTTTTAGTGCCCCTTAATTTTTCTTCGATGCACCAAATTTTGGCAACGTCATGGCCGCAAAAATCCATGTTGTATTCTAAAAACCAACATGGAATCGTTGTTTGCAACACGTCCTCGACTCGTGACCAAGGTTGTTCTCGACGATGGGAAGTATCACGTGACAGATAAGGAGGAAAATAACAATGCCAAAGGCCCTTTTGTTCTGCAATCAACGTGACAGTGACGAAATTCAAGGGTACCGAATTATCAAGTGACGGATAAAGGCGGCTTGACTGTATGTTGCATTTTGGGCATTTACTTGACATCACTTTATTGCACTTTTATACCCATACAGGGTCCATGGCATACAATATGAAATATACAACATAAATCATATGATTATATACACTCTATACGTTATAACAATCATATGAATGCACTAGAGACTATTTTAAACTCACTAAGGATGGGATACGGATATACAAAATAGAAGAGACTTTCTAATGAACTTGCAAACATTCACCGCCACTTCGGGCCCAGAGGAAAACGCAGTTGAGAAAGAATATGGCACTTGAGCTGCTACCTGGTTTAGCTGATAGGGTTTACTAGGATTCCCTTGTCAAGAATACAATGTAGGTATGAGTCTACCCGGTATGCACTGGTTCAGCAAGTCCTCGGGCTGGCGTCTCCCATGGTGGGGCGGCTTTCTTACTATCCGATACCTCTGCCCGACTTTACACTCCAAACTAAGTCATGCCTACAGCATGTTATTTTTAGCGAAGACAGTGTCAAGAAAGTCTTAGTTTTTCCCTGAGGTGATTCTCTGCGACAACCCCAGAAACTTTATTGAATATCGTACTCCAGAACACAGCAGACTCGATCTGAAACCACTGACAAAATTCTTTCAAATTTCTCTCAAGCCTTTCTCACTTCCCCGATGCTTGTGAGAGAACCAAGATATGTCCTGTCTTAAAAAATGCCCGACAGGCAGATTTGAAGCATCCATCGTCCCATTTCTTTACTCTGCAATGTTTCCAAGTTGTTTAAACGCCTGGTCTTTAACGTACTCTCCTCACACCCTAAAATTCAGATTTGAAAGTCAATGACTGTGTTATCAGCTGGTGTACAGACACGGGTTATCTACAATGTGCGTAGACTTTTTTTTTCAGGTGACCATGTTGTGCGACAAGTGTGTCGTTGTATAGGCTTATAAGAAGTCTTTATTGACATGAATCTCAGACTGGTGTGGAACCCTTTTGTTGCAGGAACTCCGTCTGATGACGTAGTGGTTTTTGACCCACAATCTCCCATCTTATTAGCACGAATGAATGGCTGTACAGATGAATACACAATACTTTATTGCAGATAAGGCCCCATCTAAATACTCTGCATTTACGAGACGAGAAGGATTTGTAACAACGTCTGGATATTTTTCTAATTATTTTCAAAGAAAAAAGCTTATCAACAATGCAGTCAGTGAAAGGATCTTTACACAAATACTTTTAAAATTACCGGTACACATTTCATTATTTCATTGGTCATGTGTGCATGACATAAAGCATGACATAAAGCATAAACAAAACAAAACAAAACCGAGAAGGTATTTATATTTAACTGTTTTAACTACCGATCTGCTCTGGTCCCCTAAGTTGCCAGGTAACAAAACTATACCTTCACCAGTCTCCTCTTTATAACACATGCTCATTTGGCCCTGCTTTACACATTAATTTGCCCTCTCCTTCAGAAGTTCGTTGCTTCAGCCTAAACGGCAGCATAGCATCCTAGTAAATGTTACTACATCACACACACACACACACACACACACACACACACACACACACACATATATATATATATATATATATATATATATATATATATATATATATATATATATATATATATATATTTACATTTGTTATTTTTGTTAGCATTGAAAGAATAGGAACGGTAGTATAGTTCATGAGGCAATGGTTACACTAGAGCTTCTCGTGCAACCAACGTGCTGCGCAATAATATCCTCTTAACGCACTTTGTCATTATTTAAGCTTCCGCCGAAAGTACTGCCGAAGCGTTTGATTCATAGGCCTCAGCATAATGGGAAGACGGTATCAGATGATCAAGAATTGCATATCTACTCGTCAAAACTTGCCTAAATGTTTTCTTTTACCGGTTTTGCAAGCTTTATTGAAATAAAGTTGTTGTGTTATTCGGAACTATTTTTTCCTAGTTTTGTGTTCCAGGAGTTGCCTTGACAACTGATGGCTGATATAGTAGCCCCGCCTACTTTGCTCCTCCCACTAGTAAACAAAAAGGCGATTTTTTGTAAATTAACAAGCTAAAAACGATTTTAAATCAACTATCAATGATAATACTTACTCTTATGTCAATAGAAATTGATGTTAAATGTAAATATAAGAATTAAACTTCCTCTATAGTATAATTACGGGCGCATGGTTGCAGTTTGTGTGACAGGCATTTCATTGATGACGCGCTACCGCGCGTCATCAGAAATGCCTGACAACCATGCGCCCGTAATTACACTAGAGAGGAAGTTTATTTCTTAAATATATACATACATACATTTAAGAAAGCTTGTACCTGTCAATTTGTGCTGAGTTTCATAGCAACATCAAGCCACATATCTCAGGTATAACATTCTGGGAGAAAATCCCGTGGCTCAATTTTATGGAGTCGGCTGGGCCGTTTACTCGGCTGATACAAACACACATGCACATGCATATATATATATATATATATATATATATATACACACACACACACACACACACACACACACAAATGCACGTACACACATACATAAATACATACATCCATGTACATACATGCGTATGTACATACATATATATTTGTATACATACGTTTGTATGTGTATGTATATGCCCACATGACAAAATAACTACCAGAAACTGGAAACAGAATTGTTTTCAAAAGATTTTATTAAAATTCTTCGCTTGCCTTTTTTGGTGTTACGTTTGCTCTTACTTTTCTCTGTTTGATTTTGTAAATGAACACAATTTAGTTGTTTTATTGAATACATACATGTACGTACCTTAAAGCTATGTTGTCACAGGATATTTACGTTCTCCTACGATTTAGTGGATAAAAGAGTTAGATAAAAATCAATACATATACATAAACGGATTTTTAAATATCAACATACACATCAAGAATTGAAAACAGTCTATAGAAGAACATAAACCCTTGATACACTGAGAGTTAACATTCCATAAGATAGAAATGTATAGTATTTGGGACATAGAGGTCATTGTAGTTTCCATAGGTCGTTATCACAACCGTTCACTCTTCATTGCTGTCGCTCAGGCTTCAGTTGTTCGATACCAATGCCTCAAAATGCGCGAGAAACAAGTCGTTTTACTTTGACTTCATTTGTAACATTATGCCAGCATACAGTAGCTAGTGGTACATCTAATTACAGACCTGTCGCGTCTGATTGGTGTATATGCATGGTCTGGATGATGGGCTAAAATAAATTTTAATTATCCATGGAACATTAAAATGAATTTTGCAAAACAAATAGCAGACAAAAAATGTTCACGACAGTCATTAACTGCCACTATATGAGGGTTACGTAACTGCAACTGTGTGAGTATAAGTAAACTGTCACTATGAGCATCACATAAATGCCCTATAGGAGGATCAGTTAGTTTATATATGAGGGTCACGTAGCTACCACTATATGAGGATCAGTTAACTGCCACTATATGAGGATAAGTTAACTGCCACTATATGAGGATAAGTTAACTGGTACTATATATGGATCAGTTGATTGCCACTATATGAGGATAAGTTATCTTCCACTATATGAGGATAAGTTAACTGCTACTAAATGATGATCACTTAACTGCTACTATTTTAGAATCAGTTAATTGTCACTACATGAGGATCAGTTCACTGCCATTATATCAAGATCAGCCGACCTGTTAACCTTAGAGCAACTCAACATTAAATATTGACATAGAATCTAACTTTTAGCATTGCTCTTATAGGAAAGAGCCCAGTGTGCTATCAGACAATAACGCGTGTCCCGCCTACATTCCAGTAAACCACGCCTACCGGAGGTATCCAGAACTCAACACTTAAACATGCTGTGCAAATCGGTTTGTGTTCGTGTCTCTTTATTCTAAATACTGTATTTCGAAATTCCGTGTAATCAAGCTGAAAAATAAGGGGATAATGTAGATATAAGCAATGAGGGTTGCCTTTGTATGTGTTGAGGCATAATGACGCGGGCTATTGATGCTCGCATCGGGTGAGACCCATTAGCCTGCGCCACGACCACCATGTCAGTTTCATTTACCCACGTCATTATGCCATATCAGACACAAAAGCAATCCTAATTTCGTAAATGAATGAAGAGCTGGATCCTTGGCTGTTGTCACGCAAATGTTATGCCAATGCACCGTAATGGTGCATTGCCATGACATTTGCGTGACAACAGCCAAGGATCGAGCATGATTGGGGGTGGGGGGTAGGATAAAACAGAAACATTTTGCTGATAAGCAAAATGTTTCTGTTTTACGCCCCCCCCCTCCCCCGTCTTTCATTACTGTTAAAATTAGTCGAAACCACTGAAGAGGCGATATTTGACCAGCAGCTGTTTTGGGTTGGTTTAATGGGGAAAGGTTCAGACTGAGTGAAACTGAATGCTTTCATACAGTTTAATACTAGATGGATTATCCTGACAAGAAGTGGACCACCTGAATATTTTGAAACATTGTATAGAACAGGGCAAAAGATCGATAAATCTTCAAAGACATTTTGATAAATACGCCAGGCCTGTAAAGTTCTCATGTTTATCGTCTAGGTAAAGAGTGCCCCTAAATGTGTAATGTTTGAAAATTAGGTCAAGATGACCGATAAACATAAAAAGTCAGGTCAGGATGAAAGATAAACGTCTGCTGCTGTTAAGGTTTTTTAAAATATAAAGGGCTGATAAACGTCTTATGTTAATAAATTAGGTAAAGAGAGACAGTGAACGTGTAATATTTCAAAGGTAAGTCAAGATGGCCGAAAACATGTTATATTATTTTTTTAGGTAGGTCAGGATGACGATAAACCTCGAATATTTGTGAGGTAGTTCAAGATGGAAAATAAACATCTAATATGTGTAAGACAGGTCCGGATGACAGTTAAAAATCTTATATTTGTAAGCTGGTTCAAGATGGAAGACAAACATCTAATATTTGCAAGGTGTTGAAGATGAAAGATAAACATCTAATACTTGTAAGGTAGGTCAAGATGGAAAATCAATAACTAATATTTGTAAGGCAGGTTAAGATGGAAAATAGACATGTAATAATTGTAAGGCAGGTCAAGATGGAAGATAAACATCTAATATTTGTAAAGCAGGTCAAGATAGAAGATAAATGTCTGCTATTGTTAAGTTAGGTCAAGTGGGGAGATAAACATTTGCTGCACATAAGGTAGCCCCACAAGGCTGATAAACGTCTGATATTTATAAATTAGGTAAACATGGCCCGTAAACGTTTGATGTCCATAAGGTAGGTCAATGTGGCCGATGAACTGCTAACATTGGTAAGGTAAGTCAAGGTGGCAAATACACATCCGATTTTTATAGTAAATCAAGGTGGCACATACACATCCGATGTTTATAGTAAGTAAAGATGGCAGGTAAACATCCGATTTTAGAGCAGGTCTACACAACAGATAAACATCCAATATTTATAGTAGGTTAGATTGCAGATATACTTCCGATTTTTATGGCAGGTAAACATCCGATTTTTTGTAATAGGTCGAGCTGGCAGATAAACATTTGTTTTTTTAATAGGTCAAGATGGCCCATAAACATCTGGCTTTTGTAAGGCAAGTCATGAAAGCCGGTAAAGGTCTAATGTTTATGTTTATAGGGTAAGTCCAGAAGACCAAGCTGTTTCAGGGCCTCCACAAACTTGAGTAAATCGATGTAATTTTTCTTGATGAGGTGCCACATTTTGTTGGGCATCATTTGCGCCAGCAACTCAAACGGAGCTTTCTGTTTATAATGCATTTTCGTCATGAATTCATCCTGGCTCTTGGACTCTGCAAAAAATAATAAATATGTGAATAATATTGTCATGATGAGATCAGGTTCGAGAAGAAGGAAATATGTGGACAAACGCAGACCGTTTCATTAACACATCAATCACTTTGGATTATTGTCGTGAGGGAGTAGTGTGACGTAGGCGCCAATAAGTTAGACACATTTCATATTAGGAACATTGAGAATGAGAATGTTAGTCAAAAGACCACAATACAGTCACAAATATACACTTTACTCAGTCGGGAAAGTGCATATGTTGGTGAAGTCGGTCGTAAGGACATCATGAAATTGTCAAGTATGAATAATACAACCATGGACTAAAATGTGGCAAGGGATGATCTTAGACAAAATTCATGAGCAGGTAAGAAAGTAAGGTTTGTTGGTAAAGTGTCACATGTCATTCCTGATTCACACACGACTACTTTCAGGTATTTAGCCATGCTGACTCTTTTCAATTTCCAGGATAATTAACCAAGTACAGGAAAGTGTTGAGTCAAAAGAGTGTACGACAGTCTATCCCAGCTTCCTGGTGAGAATGGAGTCAAAAGAGTGTACGACAGTCTATCCCAGCTTCCTGGTGAGAATGGAAAATGTAATTATCATAGACAGCTAGGAAAACGAGTAAATCCAAACAATGATAAAGGGCACTGCTCGAGTTTCAGTTCAAGTACCTGTTTTTTGCCTTCCCACCTTTAACCGCCAAAGACCGGATTGAGTGGCGAAACTTGGTCTGCTTTAATGTTTATGGCTAATTTTAACAATAAACAAAAGCAGTTTGAATTAGAATTGTACAGGAGACCTATCGATATTAAATCTCCCATGTCAAAACCACACTAAAAAGGTGTTGACACACTCCCGGTCCAAGGGGAGGCTACAGTTTGTGAAAGATACATGAAAAAACTTGTACAACCAGATCCGTTATAAATACCATTCAAGTTTTTGCCAACATTAAATTTGACGATGCAACCAAATATAAAACAAAAACAAAACCAACTAGACATCTGAGATCGCAAACGACCGCTGAGAAGAAGCCTCGCTCTCCCCGCTACTACTTCAGTTACCTCGCGTTATACCACCTTGACCTTCGACCTTAAGAAGTCACATGTAAGATAGAAAAAATGTGCAGCGTAGCAATAGCTACAATTTGAGCCCAGTACGATAAAAATCGGCTGAAAATGTATTGACTTGTGCCTAAGTGAAAATTTCAACGTGCCAAATAACGTCCACCTTTCACCTAAAGAGGTCACATGTAAATTATAAAATTGTGCAGAGTGACATTAACAATTATTAGACCCCAACATGGTCCAGATCAGATGTAAATTGATCGTTTTGTGGCTTAATAAATATTTCAAAGACCAAATGACCTTGACCATTGACCTTTGGAGGTCACATCTAAATTACAAAATTGTACAGTGTTATAATAACCACCATATGACCATAAACATGATTACAATTGAATAAAAACTGACACAGTAGAGAGATGTAATCCTGCTAAAATGACGACTTGCGAATACATTTTTTCATTTCTTTTGATGTAAGAAAGCGGTTTGTTTTCAACCAGCCATAAAACCTTGTCCTGTGGTGAGTCTTATTTAAGTTCGTATGTCCGCCGACGCCAGCTATCCATACTGCTTTTAAGCTCAGCTGATAATTCAGCTGAGCTTTTAGGAGGGTGAGGCATCTGTCGTCCGTCTTCACATTGCTATTGGAAGATGAATGTTGATGCTTTGGTAACTGTGGAATCTCTTTGCTGTCATTGTTGGGTTTGATATTTATGAATATGGGTCATGTTTTTCTACATTAGTGTATCAAAGTACAGACGTCCGTCTTTAGAATTTCAATTGTTTAGTGAGGGACGTGTAGGGGTTTACTCCTTGCATTTGATACTCTATAACAGTGATTCAATCACTTTGCTTATTAATTAGATAATATTCCAGTTTCATAGATATCACAAAAACGATATAGGCCTTCTTTCTACTTTTGCTATAAACTCAGCTGACGAACTAGTCAGAAGAACCAAAATAGTGATAGGCCTACCAATTCTCCTTTATCTTTTGGAGAAGTAATAAAATTTGGATTTTGAGTGGTTGGGCCTCTACATATTGGATACACCATTGTCTGTGCTTAATGAAAAATATTTCAAAGATTGAGAGGACTGGTTTAAAACCACCAGCTGCCTTTTGTGGGTGACTGCCTGTCTCAAATCCGGAGTGAAATTTGTTTCTTCACATTGCTATTGGAAGATGAATGTTGATGCTTTGGTAACTTTGGAATCTCTTTGCTGTCATTGTTGGGTTTGATATTTATGAATATGGGTCATGTTTATCTACATAAGCGTATTATAGTATAGATGCCAGTCGCCCGTAGTCCGTCGTACGTCCATATATCACATATTCGACTTCTCCTCCAAAACCGCTGGCCAGATCCACTTCAAACTAGGTGGGGAAGTGCCTTGAGTAGGTCTCTGCCAAGTTTATTCAAATGGTCACGGTCCAGTGATTAATTCATTTCGAATTATTATTATTTTTTTTTTTTTTTTTTTTTTTTTGTTCATTTTCGGAGCAAATTTTAAAAAATCTTCTCTGAAACCGCTTGGCCAATTACTTTGAAATTGTAAAGGACACCTCTTGGGTCGCCCAGACTTAAGTTGTTCAAGAAGTGGCTCTGCGAGAATCATTGATTCATTCATTCATTCATTCATTCATTCATTCATTCATTCATTCATTTATTTATTTATTTATTTTTATTTATTTTTTTTTATTGCTATTTTCGACTTCTTTTCCAACACCATCTTTCAGACTGTGCTGAAACTTGGTGGATATGTTCCTTGTGGAAGGGTCACACGAGGTTGTTCACCAGGTCGCGTTGCTGTGGATCCCTGATTTGTAACGAATTTTTCAATTCGGGTTTTTGTTGTTCAGTGCATGCATTTCTATTGTTTACTAAGTGAGTCAATGGGAAATGCATTGCTAGGTAACATTTACGACCTCATCTAAAACCCGTTAGCCAGATTCACTTCAAACTTGGTGGGGATGTGTCTTGGGTGGGTCTCTACCAACTGTATCAAAATGGTCATGGTCCAGTGATTTTTTTATTTTTTTTTTAGGAATTTTTCTTGTTGATTTTACATGCATATTGATTACCATGCAAGTCAATGGTGATTGCAAAGTCATTAGGGTTTGCAATGTTAATTGACAATTTTTTGACTTCTGCGAAACCATAAGCTGTATTCACTTCAAATTTGTAGAGGGTCGTGCCTTCGGGGGGTATCTACTACGTTTCTTCAAATGGTCACAGTCCAATGATTTTTGGATTTTTTTAATATTTTTTTTTGTTCAATTTTTGCCAAATGGTTAAAAGTCTTTATCCTTGTAAATACTCGGCCAATTGCTTTGAAATTGCATAGGGACATTTTTGAGTATGAGGGTGGTACATGTACAGTAGGTGAGTCACATGGATCTCATTTCCAAGGTCACAGGACAAGGTACATGAAATTCACTGTTTATATGGTGACTTGAAAACTATTAGGGTTAGGGCATTCGTATTCCACATGCTAGTTGTCCTTAATGAGGGACAGACTTGGACAGTAGATGAGTAACATTTACCTAATTCCCAAGGTCATAAGGCCACTTGCTCAAATTTTACTGTTCACCTGACAACTTGAGAGCTATTTGAGCTTGGACCTTGATGTTGAACATGATGGTTGTCCTGAGCAAAGGCCAGACTTGGACAGTACATGGGTGACCTTAACCTCATTCCCAAGGTTACTGGGACCCAGACACTTACGCAAATTTTATTTTTCACATTGTAACTTGAGAACTGTGGAAGGTAAGACTTCGATGTTGAACTTGTTGGTGGTCCTCTATTTAGGAAAGATTAATACCGTACACTAGTGACGTTGACCTCTTTTTCAAGGTCACAGGGCCGCTAACATGAATTTCGCTGGTCGCGTGATAACCTGAGAACTATTTGTACTATGACTTTGATCTTGCACATGGGGACGGCCCTCTTTGAAAGTTACATTCAGAATAGGTCAGTGACCTTGACCACATTCCCTAGGTCATAGGGCGACTTAGTAAGCTAAGCACAGGACTGTAACAGTCCTCTTGTCTCATAACATGGCAGTCCTATCGGAGAAAGGTGGGTCCAGGTCACGGACCAAATATCAGATGCATAACTTTAGTATAAATTACAACCGGTAGTGTAAGGACACCCCAGTGTGTTCTACAGCTTCTCAGGTTATGCACGTACAAAATTTAAAATTTCCGAAATCGCCAAAGTTTTCGAAATATGGCCATATAATCTTAGCCTCCAACTCAGACCCCATATGTTTCCACAAACAAACTGTGGTGAGGGACCAAGCTGTCCATATGTAGTTTGTTTGAACAGACTGGATTGAATGTTTTCGAATGACGGTACAAAATCTAAAAGTGACAGCATGACCCCTTTCCAGGAAATCTATTTCTATGACTAAAAATTTGGTCACTAGGACAAGTGTTTGTAGAAAGTGTTTGGGTGATTTTTGGTGATTAATATCAATAATAATGATAATGATAATGATAATGATAATGATAATGATAATAATAATAATAATAATAATAATAATAATAATAATAATAATAATAATAATAATAATAATAATAATAATAATAATAATAATAATAACAAGAACAGGAACAATAATAATAATAATAATAACAATTACAATAACAACAATAATGATAATGATAATAAAAATAATAATAATAATAATAATAATAATAATAATAATAATAATAATAATAATAATAATAATAATAATGATAATAATAAACAGTGTGAGCATTAGGGCCAATACTTTCAGTGCTTTTCAGTCATTATCAACTGTGTTATAAAGGCTGCAATTCTGTCACCAAATAAAGCGTCAACAATGTTGAATTAATTTGTGTATGTTTTCGCAGGTTGAATTACCGGCGGACACCTTACAGAGCTAGAAACCAAGGTCTAAGTTACCATCAGCCCCATCTACAACACACATCCTCCATTGAAAGTGGAGTTGTGGAGCCGAATTTCGAACAGAATCAAACTTGGAATCTTTCCGTATTATCGTGATAATAGCCAGGATTTTGCCGTCGGTGTTCACGTGCGATTTTGCTATCGTGAAGATTTATGTCCCAGCACTTGGAACAAAATGAGGAGACAACAGGAACAGATGCAAAAAGAAATTTTACACAGGGTAAAGAGCGGCAAGGGACGTGCATGCAGCGTAGTTTGATCTTTTATTAACCCTCCCCCCCCCCCCTTGAACCGGCCAAAACCGGCTGGTGGTCAAATTAGACAGTGTCATTACCATATCAAACCCGTAGTTCTAATGAAACAAATCAAAGTCAATTCCGACCAAATGCAATGTTCCTCGGTATGTATAGCTGAAACACATAAATTTATAGTTCGTCTTTGCCCAAAAGAGCCCAAAACGTATGTGCAAAGGTCCATAGGGTCAAAAAGCCATGACTAGTTTTAACATGACAGAATGGAAAAAGTTTTGTTTAAATTTATAGGCCTATTTCAGTAAATTGGCTTAAACAGGTGCCTCATTCATATGTGCACATAGGACCGTACAATTCATGAAAAGACACCAAAATTTGCAACACACTAGAGAATTTGCAAGCATAGGTTCCTAATTTGTTGAAATGTCGTCTGCTTCAGCGTTTTCAACTAATTTAAACAGTGATGAAAAACAATTTGGACTGAGAATTGGAGATGAGCCCTATGAGGTTCACATGCCCCAGGTCAACAGCTTTCCTTGGTATGGGTTGGACACTAAGTGCCAACCCATGACAAGAAAAGCTGTTGACTCACCTTTAATTTAAGGGGTAAAGGGTGAAAGCCTGCAGGCTCTCTGTTTTCAATTAAATACCGCTCACATGCAGAGCGCGGCAAAAAATGCTCAGGTGTTTCCTTCTGGCAACTTAGTTTCCTACTAGGTATCCTGTAAATAGACACTGATCCGTGAATTGTATTCGTATTTAGTTAAAACTATCAATTGCGTTCTTAATTGTTTTGTAATTCCACGACCCTAACCCCACCCCTGACTACCAGAGAGATTGGATTGAAGTGTTCCTGTAGACCTGACACCTGGTCATACACTTACCTCTCAGCACCTTTGCTAATTTCTTGACGTCTGTCACGCGTGCAAAACGACCTCCTTGTAACCACATGAACTTATCAGGGAAGTCCCTTCCGTATTGTTTGACGATTCTTTTCAAAACTTTGACCAAAGGAAAGTTTATTTTCAATGGCCAGAAAGGATATCCAGAGATATACGCGTAGGCTCGTATTGTACCAATCAGGTCCAGACTTTTTCTGATGCCCCTAACACCTCCTGCTGTCTGAAATATACCCTGGTATTTGCTGTAGTGAGCAGCCACACTAGGATATGCCTTTCCCGTTATGCTTGCCAAGTCTTGAACTGTATGGACATCTGAAACATATGTATAGGATCAGGCGCTATGCTGAAGGGGTCCTTCGAGTTAGGTTCAAAGCCAGTTACAGGGTAGAAAACGGATACTCCCGGCCCTTTTTGAATATATACATATATTTACATATATATATATATATATATATATATATATATATATATATATATATATATATATATATATATATATATATATATATATATATATATGTATACATGACCCACCAATGGCGACTAGTAACAGAATAGGAAATGGAAACTCCCGGTCCTTTTATACTAAACATTAAGACCTACCAATGACGATCATTTACGGAGTAGGAAATGGATACTTCCGGTGCTTTTTGAATAAACATTAAGACCTACCCATGACGATCAGTTACAGAGTAGGAAATGGATACTTCCGGTGTTATTTGAATAAACATTAAGACCTACCGATGACGATCAGTTACAGAGTAGGACATGGATAACTCCCGGCCCTTTTTGAATATATACATATATTCACACACACACACACACACACACACACACACACACACACATATATATATATATATGTATATATATATATATATATATATATATATATATATATATACATACATATGACCCACCAATGGCGACTAGTTACAGAATAGGAAATGGAAACTCCCGGTCCTTTTTTACTAAACATTAAGACCTACCAATGGATACTTCCGGTGTTTTTTCGAATAAACATTAAGACCTACCGATGACGACCAGTTACAGAGTAGAAAATGGATACTTCCGGTGCTTTTTGAGTAAACATTAAGACCTACCGATGACGATCAGGTACGGAGTAGGAAATGGATACTCCCGGTAATTTGTGAATAAAGACCCAGTTCTATACCAATGGCGACCATAGTCATATAGCCCCCACTTGATTGATTATACATATATAAATATATATGAAGGAAAACGACGCTTTTGTCAAGGGCAGCACTTAACAGTGTGCACTAATGAATTAACCCGCTAGCACCAACAAGTCAAATGACTTGTGGATGTAATTATCCAATAAAATTAAGTGCCAGTAATATATTTGCCGTAATGAATGAAGCATACATGCGCAATGATAAATTGCCCGCCTAAAGGGTCTCTAATGTATTATATGAGCATTAATGCACTTTATTCCTAAGCGGCAAATGGTAATGTTAGACTCTGGCGGAAGAAATAAGCGTGGCGAATAGATTATCTTACTTGATAAAGCACAAATTTTTTTGTTAAACTCCTCTTCCGTGTGGTTACGCCCGTAGAACAGCAGTTTCCTGAACTGATTTTCAAAATCTTTGGGCATCGTTTTCCTCACAAGATTGCATCTCGCTTTCGGTGTTGGAACACAGTTAGTAAACTCTGAAAAGTAAATGCATTGTACAGTCGTTTAAATGGTATGCTGACGTGAGCGATCTGCATTCAGGATGTTTGCAACGATACATTCAAAGTCCTTTTTTTATGGACGTATCGGTGTTACCATTAGGAAGAAACAATAGATAACGGCGAAGACAGATCAAAGTGCTCTATTTTCACAGGAAATATGTGCCGTACAGTTGCAAATTTCCACATATCCTTAAATATGCGGGGCAGATGGCATCTTTACTTTCCATTTCACACATGCAAGTTGTTAATATTGAACTGAATGCAATAATATGTTTTAATTTCAACAGTTCAAACAAGGGCCAATAAAATGACTCGAAACGTGGATCCCATGATGAAAGCAAGAATACGATGAAATCAAGAATATGGATCCAGTCGCTTGAAAAGCACGAAATATCAAACCTTCTGTCTCTTGGTTGTACTTGGATTAAACGGCTATTTTCTGACTAAAGAGAAAAATAATATCCATTCGTGTTAATGAAATGCAACCGCAATTCGGTACTTTATGTGCAGTGTTCAGCCGTAATGACACGAATCACAAGAAATCAAAAACTCCCCGAGTGTAACCTGACGAAACTACCATTGATAGAAATGGTGGCCATGTTGAGATATTTGTATATTATCTTATATTGTAGGCATGCTGTGTGATCTGATTAACAAAGGAAATAAGTTATGATCGTGATATGATATCGCCGTGATTCCGATTATCGTAAACACCGCGTTTCGGCGAGATGTATCGGATATACCTGGCTAAAACAGCTAACGTCGTTCTGGCAAACTGTTACCTCGTATAGAACCATATACACGTGTCGTCAGGGGCTCTGGAGGGCTTAGGATTAAGTTTCTTGATAAAAGAAGCCTTTTTAATCGTAATAACAAAAGACTATTCCGTCGAAGTAACACGTCTGAAGCAGGTGTCATCTAATAGGGATGCCTCGCGGCAAACACAATCAGTTAGGGTGAGAGGAAAACAACACAATATGACTCTTTCAGTGCAAAGTTTTGACTGAATTAACCCTTAAATTGCTTATCACTGCTATAGCTGCTTTCTCATAACCGTTAAACATAAAATGGTTAAAAGATTAAAATTCCTCACGAAGATACCTTTCATTCAAATAGCAGCTAGCCTTGTCTGAAGCAAAAAGTACTCTTAGTCAACAGCTTTCCTCGGGACACAATGCGCGCAAAGTGTCCCGAGGAAAGCTGTTGACTCAATCTTAAATCAGCACCTTAAGGGTTAGCAGCTTTCCACGACAAGCTTTGGACGCACAAACACCAAGAAAACTGTTGACCTGACCCACTCCTATGGTGTCTGCAACTAACGGCATGTTGGTACTTGACTGAACGGTCTCCTTGCAAGGAATATGAATTTGGTGTCATTATATTAATTCTTTCAGTGCCAATCACGTCTAAAGTCGATCTTCCTAAGTCATAGAAGTCTGAATTATCATTACGATCACAGATTCCTGTTCCTTGCGAAAAAAAAAGACCTTTTATCTAAGTACCGGTATGTCGATAGTTCCAGAGAGAATACTCCAGGTCAAAAGTTTTTCTCGGCGCGCATTGAGCGCATTGCACTTAATGTGCGTCGAGAAAAGCTGTTGACTTGGTCCAAAATTTGGCACTGGTAAGGTTAATTTAAAGCACATCGACTTTGGTCGAAATTGGCAAGTGACAGACATAAGAAATGGCAAAATGTTACCTGACCCATGGGTCAACAGATGAATCAGAGTAATGGTCACTGTCCACGCCTGTGTCATCGTGCCGGTACTGAGCCTGCCTCCTCACACAACTGTCCCCGCTCTCCTATGCCAAGGTACTTAGTGTGCAGAGGTGCCTTGTATTTCCTATTTACGCAGTAAGTAATATATTGGACAATCATATAATTTGACTTTCATGGGCAGACCAAAACATTTGTCCCCCGGAAGCGTGTCGTCATATGGTCCTGAAGAACTCCCTGCTTTTTCACCACTAACTCATTTTGTACAAATTAGTACAACTTGGCAAGCAGCAGGAATTCTATGTGCTCATGTGTTTGGCTCGCCTTGGTATTAGAAAGCGTGCTAATTGTATAACAGTTACCAGTAGTCGTAGCATACATACACCTACTTGTATGAATCCATCTTCAACAACAGTCCATTCACAGTGCCATTCACTAAACACTTAATTTATTCTCGGTGACATTTCACTGCAACATTCCTTAAGGCTGAGCAATCTCCAAGATCAATCTTTGATGTTACAAAAGGTATATCTTTGTTTTTGCTACAAAATTAAAAATTGGGTGTGGAACATGTTTTGAAACAAAAGAAACCCGGCTCCATAACTCATGGCTACAAGTTAATACGTCACGCCTTCGACATAGCAACTCCTGGCCACCAGTCCATAAGTCGGCCACGAGTTACAACATCACGGCTTCGACATGGCAACTCCTACCAGTCCCTGAGTCGGTCACGAGTTACAACATCACGGCTTCGACATAGCAACCCCTGGCCACCAGTCCATGAGTCGGCCCACTCTGTCATAAGTTTCAACGGATGCCACCGCAAACGCTAGTGATTACAGCATGGATTGTGTTGAACAGTGCAAATCTTTTACCTAAATTGTCACATCAGTGGTGTAATGTGCATTTATAGATTGCTGACGGTTTGAATTTTCGTTAAATCCGAGCACATCCTGTGTTTTACTTTCTTATGCTTCCAAATTTAATCCGGCAAGCGTGGCCGAGCACAAAATGTGAACAAAGCAGGGTGCTCTTCTCGAAGTGAACCGAATAAACCCGAGTCCTATGAACAGGTCTATTACTTTGTGGTTGGTTCAATGCGATTTTAATTGGGGGGAAGCCAATTTGCACAACACAATCAACGAGGGTCCTTATATAAGGAACCCCATCATCCATGTAGTTAGACATGTCAAAAAGTTTACTTTCCTAACTGCTAGGCAACTAGAAATATAAGACAAAGAGAGTTAAAGGATATTTTATGTGGCATCACTGACAGGATAATTGCTAAGTAAATCACTGGTGAGAGCGTCTGCTCAGACCAAAGGGGGTTTTCATAAGTGAACCTTGAAGATTATCCAGATGGCCCTGTTCCATGCGTGAGAGTGAGGCACGGTCTATCCCATACGTCAGCACCGGGTACACATAGACCGCCAGACACACGATTTAGCCTCCGAGTGCGGCATGAATATGCACTATTAATGCTCCTCATGCTGTAAAACACCTGGCGACAGTTCTGCGTCCTTTTGTTTGCCATGACTTACAACTTGAGTTGTATATACAGCCAAGGATTGAGACCTTAGACACTCTTTCTCTGTACAATTATTTAATTTCCATTGCCGTGCAGTAAGTGTTGTTCCTGGCTATCAAACATTAAAACTCTTTCAGTGCCAATCACGTCTAATATCCATCTACCTAAGTCAAACAAGTCTGAATTACCATAGAAATTCCGGAATCGTATTCCTTGTAAAATACCTTTCATTCAAGATCCAGTATGCCTATAGTTCCAGAGCGAATACCCCGGGTCAACAGCTTTTCTCCGCGCGCATTTGGTGCATTGCGCCCAATGCACGCCGAAAAAAAGCTGCGGAATCAGTCCAAAGTTTGGGACTGAAAGAGCTAATAATTACCATGTCATAGCTTCCAGGAATAATCCCGTTACAACAACTTACTATCTCCTAGCCAGGACTTACTGTCCGGTGAGCACGACTGACCAACTTTTGGCTATATTACTACGAGTTACGTTATCACTTTTTTAACCGCCTGCCCCTGCACGGGCTCCGTATGTCCGTGCATAATATATCCAGTAGGAGCAAGGATGTTCAACTTGAAGCACAGCGTATCTATGGGATAAAAGCTTGTCGGTATGTTATATAATAAAAATTTTTATCTATTTTTAGTATTTTTGCTTTGGTGTGTTCTTTATTGTTTTTTTTTTTTATTATTTTGGTTTTCATTCTTTCATTTTTCCCTCGGTCACTGAATCAGAGCTTATCTTTCTGGGGCTTTTACATGGCGTCCTGGTAAGGGCTATCGCAAGCATTATCGTGCCTCATGGTCAGCTAAATAATTATATGAATTGTAATGCCTTATTCATTCTGTTCAGACTCGCATAAACAATGACGAGTGTATCCCTGTCGAGCTACCAAGGAAGTGAGGTATTTCTATGCAAGGCACTGATTGATTGGTTTACCGATATACATATGCATGTATGGGCCCCGTGACTTTGCAAATGATGCTAAAGTCACCAAAATATAAATTTAAGTCAAGATATCATGCCAAGGTACAAATAATGTAAGTTTGAGTCGCAGGAGGGCTGTAAGTTCATTTAACAAACATTTGGTAGACGGACCGAGCCATGATAAACGGACGGACGGATGGATGGACAGCCTGAAAAGACATTGGGTCCCTTCTTGGGATGGACTCATAAACCAAACTACTCCAACCTGGTAACACTCTGATATTTCAATCTGCCTGTTTCTTGTCATTGTGTGTTATTCTTGACACAATGCTGGTAACTCTAGCATGTTTTCAGGTAATTGCACATTTCAGAAAAAGATAGAAAGGATGCATACAGCGCAATATTCCCGTCATTGTTCCCAGCGTATTGCAGAGAGGCTGCCGGATGACACGTTATTCTTCATGAAGAAAGCAGCCAGTGCGCATGCCGATGTGCTGCGTGCTACACTTGACGCCCGTGACAGGCAGATGTCAGTGTTTTGGTGCTGGGTCTGCCGTGGTTAAAGAACAGAGAGCTGTCTGGCATTTACCATTTTCAGGACAGTTTAATCACGTCATAGTGACGTCATATATTGGTAACGTTTATTGTGATGGTGCTGCACACTGCTTGTACTAAGTTGTAGTAGATATACTATCATATTTAGTTATCTTTATTCAAAATGACTCTTGTTTACATTTTAACTTGCACATATTTGCTATGTATCCACTTTCTAGTTTTTGTCGATATTTTTTTATCCCAAGGACCCCAATGGAATAAACAAGGCAATCAAGCCAGCTTTCTTGGAGTATCTAGGTACCGGTCTTATTACAAACTCCTATAATTATTTGGTTTTATTTTACAATGCTAATTTTTTATTTGTTTTATCCCCTGATATGATTTCCTACGTTTATTATGACACATATTGCGTTTTTTTCCATGTGGTACTCTGTGATACCTTATGTTTTTCAAGTTTCATTTAATATACGTATCACTCTGATATATCTTTACATGTTGTTGTGAAATTTTATTTCTGATTATGCCTATTTTAGTTGTGTAATTGTCCGTATTCAATTCAATATTGTTTTATCTTAAGTATTTTGTGACCTGTACTGAATAAACTCAAATCAAATCAAGTCACGTGCATGTTGTGACCAACCTTTTACTTCGTAATCTCCAATGTTTTTTGTGTGATTTTCAGAAGTCTTTGTCATATTTGTCCCTCTGTTTCCTGTCTGCATTTAACCAAAAATTGATGACCTTGAATTTACTCAGGAGTTTTTGCATGCGTTATGCACATTTTGCTACATTTATTCAAGTAGATGTGGTAGAAAAAATATGTAAACATATTTTGACGGAATAATAACAGCTTTCTGCATTTTGCTTCCAATACCAATTCATTGTATTCATAGAGATTACATTATGCTCGTAAACTATGCATTGTTATTGTGTTAAATACTCATTGGTGGTACTGTATAAATTGCCAACTAAAATTGTGAGTAAAATTCAAAATCATAGATTAAAAAAAACTCAATGGATTGGATTTTGCTTTAGATTTCAATTTAAATGTTGCATTTTGTAAGGGAGCTGCAATTAACATTACATAATCTACAGTTTTCAGTAAGGTGACTTCCTAACACTTACGTTATTGGAGACTTGTATGATCATGATGCATAATCAATGTGCTGAATGAAGTGACGCGCTGGGTGGGAGGTGTTGGACACAAATACTGCTCACGTCTGAAATGAAAATAGAAAGTGACCCGCCTCAACTGTTAAAGGCAATCAACTTGTCTGCTGGCAGACCAGTTGATATGTACGTATGGACTCAACATACTTAACTTGAAAGTCTTTCCGGAGCTGATTCTTGTACTACAACGCTACCCCGTTTTTTTTTTTTTTAAACGCAATTTTGTTGGCAAAGGTACACGTACGGAGCATAGGACCAGCGATCGCACGACTCGTTTCTGGCGCCACAATACGTCTTAAGTAGGGGTTAATAGTGATAATGAAAATAATTCAAAATATATTATGAAACAAAACAAAAAATAAACAAGAAACAAACCACACCAGACAAACAAACAAAACATGACATTAAGATGCAGCAGAGCAGGCATATACAAATGGTTTCAACTATGCAGAAGCCAGTCAAACAAGTAAATAGCTTGGTTTAACTATGCACATGTAATTAATCTTCTTTGTCAGATTCAGAATTTAACATCCGATTCTTTACAGAATCTTTTGTTTAGATAATAAATTTCATTGAAGCATCCAATATTTTGCAGTAATGCTCAAACGATTAATTAAGGTGACCGAACACACAAAGCAACACTTAATCATTATTAGAAAAATTATCAAAATTCAAATCTATATGAATGGATTCAAGAGCTGAAGATGTTTTAGCCACGAAAATATCACTAGGAATTTGTTTGCAATAGACACTGCATAAGAAAATGACGTGTAGTTTCAGAATGATATCCTCAATGGCGTATTTGCGAGTCCATCAAACGGCGAGTATGTAGATGTGCATTTGGGGCACTAAAATCCACTCTTACTTTATTAGTAAGAACGTTTAACTCACGAGACCCATAACGTAGGCGATTGAGCCTAGCATGAAAATTTATTTGTTTAACTTACACTTTGAAGATCCTAAGAGGCATAGTCACGTACATTAAGCGGAAGAGAGTTCCAAATTGAAGTTGTAAAGGGGATAAAGCTAGGGGAGAAAATATCCATCCGAGTTCTGGGCAAAAGTTGACCATTTGTGCTGCGTAAATTACAGTTGCGACGACCATTTTCATGAGATCGCCCTAGTGAACCGCACATAAGCTTCTTACCATTTTGAAATAAAGTATGACTTGAAGTGTTTTCTTCTGTCTGCTAAGCTCGGCCACCCTAGACATTTGAAAACTTGAACGTGACAAGATGTATCCATGGCTCCTGATACAGCACGTACTGCGCGGTACTGAACTGATTCCAAAATATCACTACTTCTGATTGAACAACTGTCTATAATCTTAGACGCATGTTCCAAAATCGACCGAACACCTGAGGTACAAAACAATAGTCTCAAAAACACTACATGAAATCATAACCGTACATTTCCCTACCCCTCCAAGCCTTGCTGATGCTTTATTACACTTGATAAAGCATGTTTATCCCAACACGAACTATAGGTAAGAATGACGCCGATGCTCTTTTACTTTTGTAATCGCTTCACCCATTAAAGTAAAAGGGGGTTTGGTTTAAACATATTTTATTCGTCAAGTACAAATCAAGGTACAATGAATCGCATCAGCAATTGGGAAAAAGGGCTTAGCCCTATATTAATCCCGTTTGCGGGAAGGAGACAAGGACATTACAGAACATTAACCACACATGGTCATGACTGGCCTGGCCTATTGACGCCGGGGCCAGTCAAGCCACAAAACATGGGGAAGAAAACACGCACCAGGACGCAGACAGACAGGGGGCATATAATCATGATCATCACCACACACTCTCATCACTCTGTGTAAAATACAATATTCAGGTTCTAATACTAGATACGTACCATAGGCTGGTCTATTATTAGAAAGATAATTATCCAATTCCAGCGGCCGGGAAACGAGACGTTTTGGAAATTTAGTTTTGAACTTCGGAGAATATTTGGATGTTTTCCTGGAGAGTATATTCGACTGATCCATACAAAACAGTTTGTAATGAGAAAGAGGCATACTTCAATATTAATGAATGTAACACTAACCGCTCGTTAATAAACAAAGGACATGCAAAAATATAGTGCCATGCATCTTCATTTGGTGCCCCGCACCTACAGCTGGGAGAAGGTTTTAAACCAAGTTTGTAAAAGTGAGAGTTCAGCTGGCTGCTACCTAAACGTAGCCGAGTAGGTAATATAGAAAAGTATCTGTTGCCGAAATTATAAAGTTTAGCATTGATTGGTCGCTGAGAGAATCGTATATGTAGTTTGGATTTAAAAATAGCCAGTGATTTAGAGTTCCTGATGTCCAAAGGCAGTTCATTCCAAAGTCTGACTTTGGGGGGTTGGGGGGTTGGGGGGCTTTATGTTTCACTTTTGTTTTTACAAATACCACATTTCCATTGTTTTCCAGGGTTGAAGTCCACTTTCCACCTTACTCCCCAATCCGGAATGGTTAACAGATTTTCATTTAGAGTTATTTTGGTTTGGTCAAGAGATTTAACAATTTCCAGTAGCGAAGTGTCAGCACCAGAAATGTCGGCTTTCCAAGAAAGGTTACCAACTAAATCGTTGATATTGATCAAGAACAACCGCGGTCCAAGGACACCACCTTGGGGGACACCCGACTGAATAATCACCCAATCTGAAACAACCTCACCCAGCATAAGTCTCGGTTTTCTATTTGTTTAATATGAACGGATCCCGAAAAGCAGTGGATCGCAAATAACAAGTTGTTTGAGTTCAACAAGCAAGCCCCGATGCCAAACTCTATCTAAAGCTTTAGATATCTATCTAAAGCTTTAGATACGTCGCAAAGTACTATACGCACATCTTTACGGTCATCTTAAACTTCACTAATAACCCGCACGATGTTGATTATTTGGGTGACTGCACTGTCAGGATTCTTAAAACCAGAATTGCATGGAGTCAGGTGATTTTTTTAAGTGAGGAAATTATACATTTTTTGTAACACAAGAACAATAATTTCAAATACTTTACCTGGTGAACATATAAGAAAGACAGGACGGTAGTTCTTAGGAAAGAGTTTTCTGTCTTTATAGCTCAGCTGATTTGTCAGTCAGCTGGGCTTTTAAGAGGCTCCATTATCTGTAGTCCCGTCCGTCATCGGTCCATCGGCCCGTTGTCCGTTCCTCTATTCATATTTTCGTGTTCTCCAAAATCGGTAACCAAACCCTGTTCAAACTTGGTGGATATCTACCTTGGGTGGGTCTCTACCGAGTTTGTTTAAATGGTCAGGCTCCAGTAATTTTGGTATTTTTTGTATGAATTGCTTTGTTCTTTTTAAGACAAATATTTAAAAATATTCTTCTCCGAAATCGCTTACACAATTGCTTTGATATCACACAGCGTAGTTACCTTGATATCCGAAGAATAAACAGTAGACTTTTCTATGTAGCTACAGGGGTATACGTCATAGTTTTAGTTTATCTTTGGCAACGAGAGGAGCATCAATATCCGGTAGGGTTTGGAATTGACTGTCAAAATATGTACTAAAACGTTCGCATTTCTGTCGATTGGAAGTTATAGTCTGATCTTCGTGGATAATCGGGGCATGTCTTGGTGAATTTGAGAGACAAAAACAGACTTTGACAGACTCCACCATTGTTTAGGATTAGTTTCAGAATCATCCAATTCTTAACGTAATTTTGAGAAATATGCATGGACGGAAAGTGGGATTTTGTTAAAAACTAAGTTATGTGATTTTTGTTTAACTGGTATAGTTTATCAGTCTTTGTATGAACATCAAAACTAAAAAGGCAGGGCATGTTAGAAGCTTTCTTGAACCGTTTCCATGCACGATTTCTACGGCGAATGTACCTCTAAATATCTGTGGTTATCCGAGTTTTGGTCTTTAGGTTTCACAGTTACTTCTCTGAAAGGAATAAATTCTTTGGCATTAGTGAGAAGCAGATCCGGGCAGTATAAGACAACATCATCCAGATTATCATAAACATGATGACCAATGTCCCGTGGAGCTGTTAAAAGAGTGGCCTTTAGGTCTTGAAAGTTAGCTTTATTGTAGTCCCACACGGGCCGTTTAAAGGAATGATCTTTTACTTGTAAGAGAGAAACAGCGCAGAAAATAACGGCATGATGGGAGTTGGAGAGAGGGGCTAGTACACTACTGTCAAACACAAGACCCGGATAGTTTGTTTATGATGAGCTCAAATAAGTTGTTGTGGTTAGTGGTTCTCGTGGTTTCGTTGATTAGCTGGAATAGGTTATTTTTGGATATGACATTAAATGATGCCAATTTAAGGTCAGTTTCCTGGTGTGTAAAATCCAAGCCAGAGTATCGGTCATTTAAGTCACCGGTAAAGATAAGAATGTATGATCTACTCTCGATTGCTCTGAAAATGAAAGTGGCTAAAGAACATTAAAAGGCACTTCGGATTTTAGCAAGCTGGGGGGGGGGTAGTAATTTTTTTTCAGTAACAATGCCCCATGTTTGGTGAAATTTTTTACCCAAAAACATTCTGAATTAGGGTCTTTAAGATTTGTGCACCTCTGGCATGGTAGGAAAGAATGGACGTAAGTTAAAACAGCTCCATCCCTGCCTGTCAAGCGATCTCTTCTAAAAGGAGGTAGAAAATTGTTAATGCGGAGGAGATGATCCAGAAAGGTCGCATCTAGCAAAGTTTCAGCAAGTGTAACTATACTAAAGCCTTCCGTGTTTGCTAGTAATTGAAGCTCGTCGCGTTTACCAGAACTTTTTGTGCTACGGACGTTTGAATAACAAAGTTGTAAATAATTAAGTTAGTTTGTTTTAGTTTAAACATATAATTGTTTTCACTGGATTACCCCAAAGTATATAAAATATAACTAATCTAGAGGTTCCCCAGACACGGAGACGCAAAAAATTACATTTTATTTCGGGAGTGTTAATAGGTCCAGGGTTTGGATGCACGTCGAAGGCAAACTTAAAAATAAAAATAAGGACGATTAACAATATGTGTCGTGTCGTGAGCTCATGTACACTGACGGAGAGAAGTTTACTACGTTGAGAAGCAATGGTGCAGTAACGTGTACGAGCGTCACCCCCAGGAGCTGTTCAGACCAAACCCCTCAGGTACCCAGATCGAGAACTAAAAAATAGAAACAGTCATTAACTATAAATATACACGGTCCTTAACTATAAATATACACGGTCATTAACTATAAGTATACACGGTCGTTAACTTTCAGTGGTGTCCAGTGCTGAAACGAGTTCTCAGCAGATATAGAGTCAGAAAACTGCATAGAAACTTTTGTATTAAATCCTGAGTCCTCCAAGTTCTCTCTACCCATACATGTAGCTGCTTTTGTTAATTACCGTGTCTAGAGTGGATTCCTTTGCCTTCGCTCTTTTGCATTATTTATAACTGCCAAGTGCACAGCTGTCTATTGCGATTGTAACCTTCATGTTGATGTATTTTATCTGCTACCTGCATATATGAATACATATATATTTTCAATTTTACGG
Source organism: Hermodice carunculata (assembly GCA_964020975.1). Lineage (NCBI taxonomy): Eukaryota > Metazoa > Annelida > Polychaeta > Eunicida > Amphinomidae > Hermodice > Hermodice carunculata. The sequence goes on along the minus strand of CAXHWN010001094.1, from coordinate 289,338 downwards.
GCGCCACAAAGAACTGCTTTGGCTTATCAGGCTGCACAGTATAGATAAATGAATGAATGAATAAATGAACAAATGAAAGAAATAGATGGATAAATAGATAAATGGATAAATAAACAGATAAAAAAATAGACAAACAAATAGATAAAAAGACAAATAAACATGGATATTTACATCTATATATAGATAGATAGATGAGATAGATAGATAGATAGATAGATAGATAAAACAACCTAGCATCAAACAAATAAATAGATATAATAAATAAATGAATAGATAGATATATAGACAGACAGACAGATAGAAGATAAATAGATAGATAGAAAGATAGATAGATAGATAAAACAACTTAGCATCAAACAAATAAATAGATGAATAAATAATTGAATAGATAGATAGATAGATAGATAGATAGATAGATACATACATACATACATACATACATACATACATACATACATACATACATACATATCTATATACATACATACATAAATAAATAAATAAACGAACGAATGGAAGAACTAACGAACAAACAAACAGGGTAAAATATAAATAGATAAATAATAAATAGATAAATTGTCATTTACTCTGTACAATATATTGATTTCTCTGCATCTTCATGATTGAAAGCGTATTATCTGTCAGTTACGTAATCAAATTCTTATACGTGTGACAGTGTCATTTCACTTCTGAGTCGCTTCATTCGTGATTTCGGTCAGGCGTTCAGGTAGTTCGGGAAGCTGCTAGCTGCCACAAAATGGAAGACGACGTGCCTCTAATTGAACTTGATAATACTGCAACTCAGCAATTATTTTTCCAAAGAAATGACGGCACCGGCAGTACTGGGAGGTATGTTGGTTTTTATTTGTAGTGTTTTACAATTTCACAATCAAAGTTTGCTTTTCGTTCATGATATGCTACTGCATCAAGACTCCTGACCCGGAGAAGTTTTGTGGCTGATGGTATGATGCGTGCTGGTACTTGAATGGAAAGTTTTTATCATGGAAATTCAGGTAAATCATTTCAAATTTTATTGTTAGACATTGAAAGGGTTAATTCGGATAGAATGAGTTATAGGTTTTACTTAATTCACTCTTTTTGCGGGCCCTTTTTGCGATTATTGAGGGTGAAGGTCAGCCCAAAAAAGATGCATTATCAAGTTTCATAATACATTCTTTTTCATAATCAATGGTTTTGAGATATAATCAACACTTTTTGAACCTTATGATTGGTTAATTCCTACCAGCCATATGACAATTCATTGTAACCGGTACACATGCTTGGCCGATTCCGTAACAACAGCAGAGTCAGTGATGCATGTCCTTTGTCTGTTATGTTTACAAGAGCACAATTATTGCAACAAAATAAATATGTTACTTTACTTTACAATTTGAACGTATAGTTCATTATTTCTAAAATTGCTTAACTTTTGTCGTAAGTATATTTTAAAAGGTGAAAGGTAAAGTTTCTCAAAATTGACAACGCTTCGCTTAATGTTTTTTCTTCTTCTTCTTCTTCTTCTTCTTCTTCTTCTTCTTCTTCTTCTTCTTCTTCTTCTTCTTCTTCTTCTTCTTCTTCTTCTTCTTCTTGTTCTTCTTCTTCTTCTTCTTCTTCTTCTTCTTCTTCTTCTTCTTCTTCTTCTCGTTTTGTGGTCTGCACGAGGACGTTACGCGCAGAGAATTGTCTTTTGGCTTGAAAACAATATATCACGAGTTGCTAATTCTATAGTGTAGAGGACAGCACTGTCCCCTAATACTCTCTCAATTAGCATGACTTATGTTTCATGTTCCGTAACGCCATATCTTTCATGGACGTGACGTCATATCATACTAGGACTCAGATCAAGTTTATTTGACAAAAACGCGGCAGTACAATACAATAGAACAGGTAATTTAATGACATATCAGTACATAAAGACATAAGAAAGCACACATAACAAAATTACCTGTAGGAGGAATACCCATATAGTCAGGATAACCCCAACTGCAACTAAGGATAGTAAATCCGCATCGCGATGTGGCTGTATATGATGACACGTAATTTGGTCATGTGTATATGTATATATGTCGGTAAATATATTTTAAAAGGTGAAATGTAAAATTTCTCAAGATTGACAACGCTTCGGTTAATGTTTACAATAAACTTGAGTCAAGAGGATTTGAAGATGTACTTTTGAACAAATATTTTAACAAATTTTGCTGAAAATATCCCGAAATGGTTAGAAAGTTTGGCTTCAATAATTTTAGCTATTTTAGACTTGCCTGTTTTGCTACTTGATATTATCTTTTGGCATCATTCTGTTTTAATGTTCACCTTTCAGACATTTTAGGCTAGCTTGTTTTCTGTTAGGGCCAATCCGCAGGGGCTAGAGGTAGCAAGCAGCTACTAACGGCAGTTTCAAGCTTGCCTTATTGTGCTTGGTATCTGGTTGAGAAACATTATACTTTCATTGCATTCTCTTAACTCAAATACAAATGACTTTCATTCTTTTTCGACTTGCCCTATAATTTTGCTGTTAATATTCGAAGATTATTAGAAAGTTTGGCTACAATAATTTACAGTTTTTGTACTTGTCTGTTTTGCTACGTGCATTTGTCTTTTGGCATCTTTCTGTTTAAAAATTCACTTTCAGATATTTTAGGTTTGCATGTTTTCTGTCAGGTTAGCCCCCCCCCCCCCCAACCCAACCCCCAGTGGCTATCGGTAGCAAGCAGCTGTCTACGACAGTTACATGTTTGCCTAATGGTTCTTAAAATCCTGTTAAGAAAAATTGTTTTGATAACATTTTTTTGGCATAAATGGTAATGACTTTCATTCTTTTTGCACATGCATAAATGCACATTTACCCAATTAAAAAAAAACCCTCAAAATTGACAGTATTTTTTCAAATGTCACAAACCTGACACATTATGTTGATACATTGACTCAGGGTTGCCAGCGAAATAGAGCTTTATTGTTTTAGGGGTAGATGTTATCATGGAGTTTGTTTTACATTTCTGGTGCAGGATGTGCATTGTTGCAGTCCTTGTTAGGATTTCTCTTGGTTTGTACAGGTGGTCCAGCTGCAACTGTTTATTTGACAATCACTGGGACTGAATAAAAAGCCCCAGCTTGTTTCCACTTCAGGCATATACTATCGGGTAGTTTTACTATGATAAGCTGCCCAGCTAGAAAGGGTACATATTGGTTCAGGGGTAAGTCAAATTGTTCTTATCTGAACCTGTACTATACAAATTCAGTAATTATGGTTTGTTTGACACGTATTCTGCTTTCATAATGAAGCTCTGCATTTATATGCAAAACTTCACGTATTCAGCTAATTCATCATTTACAACGTTTATATTTATTCATTATTATGTGGGTTGTCTTTGCTGAATATTTAGCTTAGACAAGGAGCCGCTACTCAGAGAGACATATATACGTGTGTTAGGCTCCGAAACATGTTGAGTACTTACCCGCTGAAGACCCTTTAATTTATTTGAGCTGATAAAGCCTATGTCAAAATTCCATAGAGGAACCTGTGCAATATGGACAATAGTTATTCCATATGTATAAAGGTAAGACAGGGACAGTTAAGCTTATGGAGAGTAAAGAGTTCGAACTGCGGATTACGGTAAGGACTACAAGGAAGTGGTTCTGGGCAAAATGACACACCCACCCACCCACACCCACACCCACATACACATACACATACACACACACACACACAAACACACATATATATATATATATATATATATATATATATATATATATATATATGAATATATATATGTATATTCATATATATATGTACATATACATGTATTGTATAAAGAGAAACAAGTTGTAAATTTAGATACCACAGAAATTACAATTTTCGTCGATACACTATTTTTTTTTTTTCAATTCAAGATACCTTTAATCGGCCAAAACATAATACACATGTCTATAGGTACACATAACCTCTATTATATAATAGAATAGGTAAAAAACAAATATGGGACAAATTAGTATGTGAAGTTATATAAATAAAAGGATGGTCTGGAGACCCCATGAAGGCTATTTAAGCCGCTGACTTGAGGGCCAGCTTACACAAAAACGTTTCTGTTTGTACAGTCATTTCATTTTTTTTTTGTTCATTTTCATTTCAATCTTTCTTTATCCTCGGGTTACAAACATGAAACATTAACTATAAAGCTATTATACGGTGTAGAAGTTGACATGAGTTGTATAAAACAGGTCGCCAACTTGAACTAAGGTGCAAGTATAAATACTATTTGAAATGTTTAAAATAATTTAGGCATATGTAGAAAGGAAATAAGTGCCAAATTGGTGGTGACTGCAAGAGTTCCCCCCCCCCCCCCACGAATCAGCATCAAAATATAAGGAAGCCGCCATAAAAAGGGAAACAACAATATTGCCCCGACAAGGGCAAACACACAGGCAGCGTTCAAAAATATCAATATTTGATTGACAGTAGTTATAACCACATTTTGGCCCTTCTGGTATTTTAATTGGTCTTTAAAATATAGTGGGGCATGGTGCATTTATTCCAAATTCAAGGCTAATTTGTATATCATAAATTCATTTAAATGTTTTGAAAAAGTAATAAGAAGGACAGGTTCATTGGCAGTGTCCAGTAATAGAGATATTTGACCTGCAGTAATTACAGCCACACTTTGGGCCCTCCCGCGTTTTAATCAGTCTTTTAAAAGTGGCCAGGTTTTAGTGATTTAGAACTAAAATTGAATGATTAAATCATCAGTCTATACTTTACTATTCCAACACATTTTAACAATTTGATAATTCTAAGTGTTAGGACAGTTGATGAAAAATTAGAACGGAGGAAATTATTGAGCTTTACAGACATAACAATTTGGTATGGTAAATGTAAGTGTATATGCGTTCATAAAATATTGTTTGGCATAAGAGGTGAATCCGGTTTTGCAATGAGTCTAAACTTTATTCAAAACAATATTTGGTGTATTATGAATGATATCTATGATTTCATGTCTACTACAGTTTCTTGTGTTCACAAGATTTGTTCTCTAAATATGTAGTTACGCTTTCGTGTGGTATAATTATGTATTTTAGATGCAGGTTTGATTTTGAAATTTGGAAAGTACTCTGGTAACTGATTATTTATTAAATCAAAGTAAAATTTCAGTTGCTTGTAGACAAAAATAACGCTTACTTTCAGAAGTTTCAAGTTTTGAAATATTGGATCAATGTGTGCAAGAAAGCTGTTCTTGTTTACAATTCTTATACATCTTTTTTGGAGTAGAGCAACTCGGGTACTTTTATGTCCTGAAGTTAAAATACATTAATTTTGATGTGGGAGTACAAGTGAGTTGTAAATTGCTTGGGGAATGCATAGTGGAAGATATTCTTTCAGCTGGTTCATGATACCTATGATTTTTGCCAATTTAGAAGCAATTTTATCTGTACGATTGTTCCATGTCAAGTGTTTATCATTAACTGTCGTCAAGAAATTAGAATTGTTTACACATTCAATACTGGTATCTTTTTCTGTATTTCCAGCGCTGTAACTTCTCTTTGTGAGTTGCAAAAGATTATGATTTTGGTTTCTTTTTCCTTTTTTTTTTTTTTTTGTTCATTAAGAAAGAGTATATTGAGTTCCATCCGTGCAGTTATTTTACTTAATTCATTATTGATTGCTGCAAAATAATTGATATAAATTATAGATAAAGAGGGGCCTAATATAGAGCCTTGTGGTACACCGGTGTCGATGTTTGTCACAGTACATTTAGTTTCACTTATTTCAACAATTTGTTTGCGGTCCCTCAAGTAACCCATTTTTTACATTTAAGGCTGTTCTTCTTACACCTCACAATTTTAATTTTTGAACCAGCATCTCGTGCTTTAGTGTATCAAAAGCGTCAGGTAAAGTCTATGTATATAGTTAAAGGGGTGTAATATTCATCCATCAGGCATAGAATTCTGTCAATAGGTTCCAAAGTTGTTCACAAGAATATTTTTCCTCTAAAACCATATTGATGTTCGTTATACAGCAAATTTTAAGTGAAATATCCATTTAATTAGTTTAACATAACTTTTTAAAAATTTGGAGAACCTTGGCAATAGGGAAATTGATCTATCATTAACAAATAAATTCACGTCTCCCTTCTTAAACAAAGGAATGAATTTTCCTAATGCCATTCTATCTGGAAATATACCAGTAGCAGTGTATTGATTTATAATGAGACTTAAACCCTTTGCAATTTCATGCTTAATATCTTTTAGCAGTCTTACTGAGGTAGCATCATGACCGCAGCTTGTTTTGAGTTTTAATGAAGCAATTACTTTGTTAATGCCATCAATTGTTACTGGATTAAAACTAAATATGTTTGTATGCGGATTTTGCAAGATTTTTTTTTTATTCCTTTACTTTCTGCAGAATTTATTGATTTCTGTGTATATTTGTTTAGCATATTTTTCCGTAATGGCTTTCATGTGTTTCAAATGGAATGACACCACATTATAACAACACTCAGATATCCGCGCTCAATTAAATTTCGCCCTTTTTGCGTTATCACTCAAATCACAAAATAAAAATGCGCAAAAATAAGTTGAATTGTATGTCAATACAATGATTAGCATTGGATTGCGCAAAATTATAATGGGCGAAAATTCTGTAATTTAAGAAAAATTGAGTTTGGGCAAAAGTAAACACGCGCAAAATTTCCAGAACTACAGTATTTCTCATAATGACACAAGTTTGAATGGGAAAGGTTCCTAGATAAGGGAACAGCTGGTGCCATTATAACGAGTTTTCACTGTATCACCTTTACATCCATTAAAACAGGAGCCGTGATGGGGGTTTTTATTTTTTATTTTTTTCCACATTTCGTGGAGATTGGTTTTCCGCACACTGTATTCAGGTACATCAACTGGGTATTTTTCAGTTCTCCCTGTAGCCGGTCTCTGTGGGCAATGGAAATTCCAATACCTTGTGTAAATCAACCAGACTTTTTCGAGTTTATGTTTGTTATATCTCGCAACTTTAGATGGGAAATTATTATTGAGAGCTTGTTCACAAATGTTCTCTGTAATATGATCGTTTCCAGTTGGGTTTGCAGTTCGGTATTTGTTTGTCACACATGTGTGATTTATTAACCTCATGTAAAAACGCATGCTGGGAATTGATTTTTTTTTTTTTTTTTTTTTTTAGTTCTAATGCGTATACATTTTGGGTAACGGTTTTTAGACTTTTATTTAGTCAAGAGCAATAAAGTATGGAAAATTGTCAGATATATTAGATGATGTAATGCCACGGATATGGACTGGCCCAAAATTTGAGAATTTCAAAAGAAAATTTTCTTTTGATAACGTTGAAAAAGCCTAGTCGGTAAAGTAATTTGAGGGAACTAGCTTGATGATTCAAATGATTCGTATTGACAATGTCCTTTTCCTTAATTTTAAGTTAGTCAATGTCAAAGTCGTCTGCAATAATAACCTCACAGGTGCGATTTTTTAACAAGTTCACTGCCTGAGTGAATTTATTTGTGAAGTTATAGTAATTCTCATTTACATCACGTGGGGTTCTATAGATATTACCAAGGGCATTTTTCTTTTGAGACAAGTTACCACTGATTTCAATAAATTGACCTTCCCATATTTCAGAGTTTTTATAAATTGGCAAAGTCTTGTAATCAAAAGAATCCCTCAAGTATATGGCAGGAGCACCATTACTGGAACAGATATAACCCTGTGGTATCAGGTTGTAACCATTGAGGTAATGAAAATTAACATGTCATTAGAGTTTGATTGCCAGGTTTCGTGTGTGCAAAATACACTAAAAATGCAGGGTTTTTTTTCGTTGGAAATCTTCTAACAATATTTTGAGTTGATCGTACATAAATTTAAGCGAGCCGTTTTGGTTTTTAAAGCGTCAACAAGCTTATCTAAATAGAAGTAAGGGGAAATGTTCATTAACTGAGGTACAGTATTACGTTGTTGATCTTGGTTATTCGTCTCAGAGCTTAGTTTATGTATCAGAGAATTTGCCGTTGTAACACCAGAATGCGTTAGAATATCCTGATCATTCATGTTTGAGCCGAGGACTGTCCAAAACAATCACTAGTTTAACACCAAAGGTGCAGTAGCACAAAGTGATGTGCATTCCGAGAATGGCAATGGTGGAAAATGTGTAGGTCAATTTGTATTTGAGTCGTAAAAAGTAAAAAGCAGTACTGAAAGTCAATAACTTGGAGACAAACAATCCAAAGAAAGGTTCAATAAAAATACATGCAAGTTCGTAGTAATACCTCTCATTGAGTTGCGAGCAATTTTATAATGATTACTCTTATACATTTGAGCATTTATTGTCTGTCATTGTGCTGCAATCGTGTATGAGATGGATTGGACTTACAGGTGTTTCAATTTCGAAAAAACATCGGCTTGCTTTGACGATGAAAAGGCAACAGTGCACAGAGATGGCCGCCATTTTGAAATTTGATGCCGACTTACTTTCGTCAATGAGAACAATGGGAAACGGAACTAAGTTGCGTAGGTTCACGTTTATAGAACAGGTGAATAGTCCGTCTGGTGTCGTCGCTATGGATACAAGAGATTACAAAGACAAAGACAAAGCAGAAAAGTAATCGAATAAATAAAAAATGGTGTCATGGTCACAAATGATTTCTTGTGTTGAGTGGCATCAAAACCTGGAACCGCTGATTCTCGGTCTTCTATCGAACCAAGGAATAGATCAATCCCATTGCTGGTTTGGATGAAAAAGGAGCCCTTTGTTGTCCAAGTGGTTTTGACCATTGTGACTTTCTTTGTTTGAAAAAAATCTCTGAACATATATCGACTGAACTTTTAACAAGTCTTCATCTATGAAGGTTTTAGCCAGGCCCTTTTGCCGTAGTGGCATACGAGCATCATATAACCTACGTTTGCCCCAATGAATTGGCCCGCTTTTGTTTTCAGTTTTTTTACCAAAACGGTTCGCATTGAAAGAGTCTTCAGCAACTTCCAATTTTTCCATCATGGTTTTGATTACTTTGTGGGGATATTCATTTTCTTTTTCGCTGATCCCTGAAGCAATCAAATCGTTTTATTTGCACATAATGGACATCTTCTGTTGGGTCTCAGTCCGCTGATCTGCTGCGACAAGGATTTCCTCTTGTTGTGGGCTGCTTTATCTAAAGCCAAAATTCTTTTGTCGAGAAACGCAACTTGTTTTGTCCCAATGAGGTTTTAATGGGGTCAAATTGTCTGGGAGCAACACAGTCCGTAGGAATTCGACAACCTCTGGGCTTCACAATGCCTTCACCACTTCTGTAGTCATTTTAGCAGAAAGGTCTTGATCTTCTTCGGTAGTCAGATCATTCTTTGATAGTTTCCGATTGTTTGACTCCACAATGCTGGCAGCTGCCGTTATCTCTATGATGCCATCTTCTCAAATATTGCTAAACCGTTTTCAAACCCTACAAGCCAACCTCAGATTCATTGGATATATTAGAAAAGTAGCTATCAGATCGTGATAAAGAATTAAACGAATCGGTGTCAAGTTGATGGCAGTCCGAGGTGGACCTAAGATCCACGTGCCTTTGTTTACATTGCAGCAGTGGATGTGGCAACTACCTTAAACTCAAATAGCAAAACTGTAACGCCATGTTCTCCTAAATTCTCTTCATCTGCAACTTTGGTGAAAAGAAAACCGCTCTAATCTGCTCACAACTGATACTTCCATGAAAAATTGAACGAAACGAGACGCGTATCCGGCTGCTATGATCGGCGTAGGTTTACGAACTCCTTACATACTTCGTAGTATTGGCTAATTATATACTGTTTAATGTATTTTGAAAATCCACGATATAAATGAGGGTATACTTTATCCATTATAATACCAGATGTTGTGTCAAGTATTTTTGGTACTTGAAACCGAATACAGTTTTCAGATGAAACGTGAATGAGTGGTATAACGGGATAAGTCACGATTTCTGGTTGGATATGTATGAGTAACAGGGAAAGCTGACAATATACTTGTAACAAGAGTATCCCCAGCCCAGTATTTCATAATTTAAGTAAAGCAACAAAGTGAGTCATATATGAGTAAAAGTCCTTTCATGGGCATAAATGTTTGAAGTATCTTGCCTATAACCCTTGAGAGTTTAGCAGCTATTTTATTTATATAAGCGGGCCAATTTAAATTTTCGTGACTTCTCAAGCCCAAAAAGTCAGATTCTTCTGTCCTTTCAACAATTGTTTCTTCGATTTTGATGTAAAAGTTTAATTTCTATGGAGGATATTGAAACATCATAAATTTGGCTATGTAGATGGACTTTGTACATAGCATGATCTAATCTGCGTAAGATTGCTAAATGGGGGAAATGGTTAAAAGAGAAGAATATCTTTGTGTAACTACAATGACAACTTTGTCTCTTGCCAGGCACTCTTGGTTTCACCATCCTGACATTTACATTGCTCAGCCAATCAAAAGGCGTGAACAACTCACCTGCACCCACGACTACTATTGGCGACAACACTGTAGCAACTACTTCATGCATGAAAGGGGGGTTCTCGAAGTCTAAGATTAAACCGATGTAATTTTTATAAATCTGGATATCCTGGTTCTCATTACCTCTCCTAATTCACATCCGAACCTTGAAACTCATCAAGAGTGCCATGTGCTGTAAATTGGAGCTATGAAAATTTTAGGTTTCAGACGCAAGTGGGTGGGAATCATAAAGTGTTTTCACCAATCTGGGTCTTACTTGTGCAATCACACTAAGACAGAAGCAAGTTGACTGATATCTTTTCACACCTACCCATCCTTTAAGTTATATATGTAGCTGAATCTGTTAAAAAAAAACCATGGCCCATAATGTTTTCTCTGAAGTCTATAACTTACAAGAGGGACAGTCGACCGGACAAATTGGATGGTAGGCCATCTAATGTTCTCGCAGCTTTGCCGTAAGCTTTATAGACCTTGTGTGTCTTTTTTGCACTCTAAATCCCACGTCGTCATCCCTTATGAAGAACTACAGCACCGTGAGAACAACTCACTCAAAAAGACAACATATCACGGATGACACCAGGATAGTCAGCCATGATTTTTAGCAATCACATATTGCCCACAATGCATCGCGACTTCTGTGCACAACTTCAATGTGTCGGAGGCATATTCGGCCTGAATTGTTTACTTCTCTGTCAGTAATCATTACTCATATAATGATGAAATTAGCAGAAAGTAAAAGGAACCATCTTGCACTTGCATGTCAAGTAAAGTAAACCATCCAATGCCTTTGCAAGGTTATTTGCGTCGCTTATAAGTGCAAATTCTCCGCTGCGAATGTATGTGTGTGTCTGTGCGTGCCTGTATATGTGTGTTGTGTGTTTTGCGTGTGTTGCGTGTAAAATGTGTATCGGATGTTTGTGTGTTGCGTCGTATGTGTGTGAATGCAGCCGCTCCTCCCCTCTCCCTCCATAGTGGTCACTTTATTCCCTGCTATTAGTAGTCACTGAATTCTACCATGTGTCTTTACGACCGGACATATTATACCAGTTTTTAAATAAACCATTAGAACCAAACATGTCTCTCTCTGTTAAGTACATCTGCAGTACGGGTAGTGCTTTCTTTGTTTTCAACCGTGGAATTTGCTAGTTACTGCACAACATCTGTTGTGTATTGCACCTGTACTACATTGTATATGTATAGCATTAAAACTGTATTGTTTTAAATTTGTTCATGTATTTTCCACTCCGTTCTCTGTGTGAGCTCATGATGTCTGAAGGGTCTTTGCCTAAGTCACCGTTCATACTTGAGTTTTGCTTATATAACCCAGGTGACCTGGGTTAACGCCATTTTACCCGATTGAGCATCGACACCACTGGCTTACATCTACGGATACACCTGCGCCGCCGCTGGTTTATGTATATCCACATATTTACATAATCGCTTGTTTTCGTGGATACACCTGCATCATCGCTGGCTCACGTCTATGGATACACCTACATCATCGCTTGTTTTCGTCTATGGATACACCTACATCATCGCTGGCTTACGTCTATGGATACACCTACATCATCGCTGGCTTACGCCTATGGATACACCTGCATCATCGCTGGCTTACGTCTATGGATACACCTACATCATCGCTGGCTTACGTTTGTGGATACACCTACATCACTTGTGGCTTACGTTTGTGGATACACCTACATCATCAGTGGCTTACGTCTGTGGATACACCTACATCATCAGTGGCTTACGTCTGTGGATACACCTACATCATCACTGGCCTACGTCTATGGATACACCTACATAATCACTGGCTTACGTCTATGGATACACCTACATCATCGCTGGATTACGTCTATGGATACACCGACATCATCGCTTGTTTACGTCTGCGAATACACCTACATCATCACTGGTATACCCATCATTCGGTTTTATCAAAGGCACGTGTTATGCCTCATTTAAGAGATTCCTGCGCTTCCCAACTTTTTCTCTTGTTTAATATATTTCACACGTCATTTTCTTGGTTATTATAATCATTTACTTGCTGCATATATGGTACTGTGGCATTACAATCAGGGCACCACTGCTAGCAGGAACATCGATTATCGCTTCCCTGCAACTCATGTCACTTTTTCCAAATGTCGATATATATTTGTGTCACTGATTCACCACAGAGAAACGGAGTTATTGACACTCTACGTCCATGATAATTTCCTGAGCCGTGGGCCGTTGCACACATGCTCGCCGTTTTACCTACTCTTTTATTTATCTTTCTATGGCCTGCGTAGTATGAGGTTTTAGCTTCTCGTACCATTTGCATGCTTTTGTATCATGATATTTTACATATTGTGCATTTTGACGGATGCCTGTATACTTTCATTGGAGTTATTGATGATAATAATGATAATACTAATTATACACATACACATGTATATATGTTCATGTATATATTATATATTTATGCATGAGAGCTTAACGGAAATTAGACGACTGTGTCCAGCCAGTGCCCATGTATTTAAGAATAAAATATACTCAAATAAGTCTCAAGTCGTTTTCGACGATATTGATGAGCATGATGATGATGATGATGATGATGATGATGATGATGATGATGATGATGATGATGATGATGATGATGATGATGATGATGGTGGTGGTGGTGGTGGTGGTGGTGGTGGTGATGCAAACATGTAAGACGAAAAGATGCTCTTAACCTTGAGTCATTATGTCATGTCGGAGATGTCGGTTAGTTACATGTAAGATATGTCTGTATATGTTTCTATACAATGTCAACAGACCAGTAATTTCCTCGTTCAGTATTTTTTTATGGTGACACTTTAAAATACGCCAACTCACAAAAATGTTCTTGGCAAACAAAAACATCCGTATTCGCCAAAATGTGACTGTGGCGATCCCCGCCGGTGGTGTTTATAAATCAAATGACCAAGCAATACATTCTGCTGGATAAAAACATCTGGAAGAGGTCATCAGAGAAAAATTGTGTACTCAGAACGAAGTCAAATAAACATGCATGTATGTGCACCGAAACTGGAGCTGACCCTGAAAAGTATAATTGGTATTTATTTAATAGGCCTCAAGCTTGAATTTGAGCACTGCTGTGGCATTGCCATTCTGTATGACGCACTGACAGCAAGAGGACACGCAGACGCCTATCTGCATTTATTCATATACCTAGCAAATAGTGTCCCAATTTTGTTGGAACACTACGACAATGAAATTGATTTATAAATGGGGTTACAGGCAAAAATAACACCAACGCAGGCTGCTGGTGTGTCGTCAACGTCAAGGCCGGAGTGATGTGATGTCTTATCTGGGAGTCACGTACCTCCTTTTTTTAGGTCACGTGCAGTCACGTGCGGTTTTACCTGGTTCACGTACGGTCACGCAGACCATACTGTGCTAAGCCTAACTAAAGAGGCTATCCATACAGCCTCCTTTGCCTCACCTGGGCAGTCAGGCAGAAAGGAGGACTATGCCAACCTTACAGTCATCATATACCATTGCGATTAAATGGAATATTCTTCATAATGTCTGTGTTCCAACACAGACTTTCTTTCTTTCTTTCGTTCGTTCTTTCGTTCGTTCTTCTTTCTTTCTTTTTTTCTTTCTTTCTTTCTTTCTTTCTTTCTTTCTTTCTTTCTTTCTTTCTTATTTTCTCCTCATCTCCCAAACTTTGTTCGCCAGTTTTCTCGAACACTATTTCACTCAAAACTTCAAACACGGCACGGTTATCGATGAATATGGGTTTGTGCCTTTAAATAAAGAGGAAAAATATGTGCAAAATAAGATAAGGGCATTTTAAATTTTAAATCATGAATATCTTCAAAACTATTATTGGAACAGGCAACCAATCCAACTTCTGTTGATAGGGTTGTAACACTGCACATATTTGTAAATTAGTTGTGACCTATAAAGTTCAAAGATCAACATCATTAAGCCATTTGAAATTTTCTTTTAGCAATAACCCGGTAAATTTGAGTCCAATTTTGAATATATTGGCTCAAATTGTAGATATTGTGTCACTACACATTTTTGTTATTTACATGTGACCTCCAAAGGTCAAGGTCATTTGGACCTTTGAGATTTGAATCCTGTCATAATTCTACTAATTTTCACCCATTTTAACCATGTTGGACCCAAACTGTAAGTATTCCAACACTGCAGATTTTTCAATGTACATGTACTTTCTAAAGGTCAAAAGTCGAGGTCATTTGGACCTTTAAAATAGGCAAGAACAAGAGCAGAAGGTTCCAGCCCTGCCTAAAAGAGGGCACTGCAGTCGCTGGAGAGCTAGGGTTAAGTATTCCAATTACATTACATTGTAATTTGCAACTTAATAACTGGAAAGCAACTGCACACAGAGACACCAAATTTCGCACAGTAAATTTACATGTTTAACTGAATACCTCACAAAAATCATATAACCACAGCTACTTCAGTGACCAGGTAATTTAAAGTTACTTTATCATGCAAACCAATGGGAATACACAGCTCTAGTTAAAGGTCTAGGTTATTCGGCTCTTTGAAATTTCCACCTGGCCATGCCTGGTCAATTTTCATCTGATTTGGTTCATGTTGGGCTTAACGTTATAACGTTTATTACACTGTACATTTTATAATTTATATGTCACTTCCTAAAGTCAATTGTCAAGGTAATTTTGACTTCTAAATTCTCATCTAGCCATATTTACAATGTTTGAAGGCACACAGACATATTTGCTCTGAAACAAATCTTGTACTCTCGTTTTTAAATTAAAGTTACCAGCTGTTTTAGCAGCTCAGTGTAAGCCTTAACTTCAAAAAAAAAAAAATTATGAATAAAAAACAGTTTGCCAGTACAGTAGTATGGTGCCCTTGGCGTCACCCATGTTACACTTCTGTCGAATCATGTTTTATGCGACACCTGGCGGTGGAGGCTGCACTCACATCTGTTATCAAGGGTTTTGTTTAATACTAAGCAATGATATATTTACCATGTTAATATTTATGACACACGCACAAACACACACACACACAGATAAATATATATATATATATATATTGAATACAGGACTGGTGTGTAGTGTATATAATAATGGATAATCCACAAGAACCGAAAATCTGAAGTTACCGTAAAATTGATTTGAAAACACATGTCAAAAATGTAATTTTTCTGTCTGTCAAGCGGTTGGAGGATATTTCTTAAATCCCCTGCCTTAAGAGTTGTTGAAAGTGCACTGTAGCTTCTTAAATATCAAAATACAGAAGAGTTTGTAAAGAACAAATGTAGAAAAAGTCATAATAACTAAATTTAACAAAGCTGGATTTTAGGATGACAAAACACAAAGAAAAAAAAAACAAAACAAAACAACACCCACCCCACCCCCACCCCTGAAAAAGATGTACGTACGCATCACATAGTTACGCTTGATTGCTCAAAACCCCGGTGATATGTCTTGTTTTCCCCAGAAAAACCATACTCGGCATTGGGCTTGAGCAGGTCAACGTGAAGCATGGTTATCGTACATTAGCAGAAAGACCTGTCCGTAATTCCTTGATTTCAGCACCCCCACCCCCCACCCCCAAATGAAAAAATAAAATAAAGCAAAACTTCCTTCCATTTCACATAAAATGCGACTTAAAACAAAACAAAACAAAAAAAAAACAAAACAAAAAACACAAAAAAAAAACAAAAACAAAAACAAAAAAAAAAAAACAAAAACACCCCTGATGAACGATTCCTTAATGTGATAAAGATACTCGGTCCGGTGAAAGTTTAATCATCAGGCGGGGGGTTTCCCCTGTGCGACCAAAAAAATGAATGAAAAATATGGAAAATAATACAAAATAAAGCATTGGAAGATAAACACAAATAGTTTGGCTAATTACCACCCCTTTTAAATTGAATTTACTGTCTGGAGGTGTTTTTAAACATCTAGTGTAATATTTAAACTGTTCATGCTTTCATATTCTGGTCTTTACGCCTCATATCCATTCTGTGTGCTATAGGGTATTAGAATGCTATGTATTACATCAAATGTTTAGTCTACACAATAATGCTACTGATGTTGTCATGGTTATGACTTTTGTCCAATTTATTTTGAAACCAGCGACACATTTGTCAGATTGCTTATTAAGTCACCCATAATTGCGATACATGAGACCAGTCATTTCGCATCGTGACACACCCTTACACGTATCCAGGTAGTTTTCGTTTGGTACAACTTTTCAGCTGTCTTTCTCTTCATCTTTTCCTTTTAGTTCATGAAAGTATATTTTTTGGAATTGTCTAGTCTTAATGTAGCAGTTTGGCCACATGTTAAAGAACTATTGTGCTAATTGTTAAATATAATGAAACATTGGGAAGTGCTTTGAAGTGGCACTTTGTTATTATTATCATCATCATCATCATCATCATCATCATCATCATCATTATTATTATTATTATTATTATTATTGTTGTTGTTGTTGTTTAAGAATAGCACCCTATGAAAAAATGGCAAAACTAGATGTAGGTCTTCAAAACACTGTGGAACTGAACTGTATCCCTGAATTTGTTCTTAATTGTATCAGGTGTAAAATTATTAGACTGCAAAGTTAAAAGTTATTGCTAGAGGCAGTACAAGGAATCATAATACATCTGACTATGTTTGCCCATCTATCTATCTATCTATCTATCTATCTATCTATCTATCTATCTATCTATCTGTCTGTCTGTCTGTCTGTCTGTCTGTCTGTCTGTCTGTCTGTCTGTCTGTCTGACTGTCTGTCTGTCTGTCTGTCTGTCTGTCTATCTATCTATCTATCCATCCATTTATCTATCTACTTTACTTTCTATCTCTCTTCATACATATACACATACAAGTGTGTGTATATGTGGCCCTGGTTGAATTATACAAACAATATTTGTTTGTAAGTTTATGTTCTCAGGGATTAAGTGCGCATATGCTTACCGCAGAAAGCGATAATATTAGCAAAATAATAAATATTCGTTAAAAATGCTTTTTGTTGGTATCAGGTACGTGGCAAAAAGGGAATGGGCTTAATAAATGGACAGACAGAGTTACGAGCAGAAAATCATAACTAAAGTAATACCCCGTAAGTGTGAAAACGAGTTCATCTGTATCTTTGTCAGCCGGGAAAATCTGAATAATAGGGCTACAAAAAGGCAATCACTCTCCTACAAAGTGCTGGCTGTAAATATTGGTGCTCTGATTGACCAAGGCAGAAAGGCTTGTCTAAAATGAGAACGAGAATACCAACCTGATAAAAATCCATACCCAAATGCAAAAGATGACCTCTACCTCCCACAAAC
>CAXHWN010001094.1:212200-271349 GCA_964020975.1 Hermodice carunculata | reverse complement strand
TACGAGTATGTGAATACTAAATATGGACTTCGAGACGAGATTTAGCGAGAGAAGGTTGGGATTGTTGAAGCTGGTGTAAGATTAGCAGATTTTGTGTAATTTTAGAGAGTTGGACCAAATTGGAAGGGGATTTGTTTTATGAATATATAGAGGCATCGCAGGGAAAGTTTTAGTGATAAACTCGGGCTATTTTTAGGTATTTTGAAGTTGAAAGTTTGAGCGAGCGGAAATAGGACAGTAGCGTGGGAGCCGCCATTTTGAATTCATTAGCGAGGAGTAAAATAATAAACATACCAGGTAAAATACAGACTTAGAGTCAGCATGTCGGGTCGTGGTGTGCCGCAGAGCAGGACAGGAGCAGGGCGAGGGAAGGGAACAAGAGGGAGGTGTTCTAGAGGAGGGAAGCAGGCAGGACGGGAACGGATAGGAGGGCGGGAGGAGAGCAGAGTAGAGGAAGGGACAGGAGACGGGGGGAGAGGTACAGAGACGAGGGAGGTAGACAGAGAGTGGGAGGGATACATACAGTGCGAGGGGTGCTGTATGTGGGAGGAGTTTGGATGTACTGGGCTGGTCTGTAGCTTTGAGGAGGCAAGGGAGGAAAGTTTTAGATACAGGTGCGGGAAGTGCAGGAGGACTGAGACTTTAGAAGTCCAGTTGGCAGCCCTTAAGTTAGAGCTGGAGGAGGCCAGAGATAGGAGTAGGGCTGCAGGGGAGGGGGCTAGCATGGTAGGGGGACAGGAGGGTGGTCAAGGGCAGAACAGGGAAGGGGATAGAGAGGCGATAGGACAGACAGTGCAGGAGGAGGTAGGGACCAGTGGGCAGGAGGGTGTAGGGGAGGAGGGAGAGACGGCAGGGGAGACAGTGAGGGAGGAGACGCAGGCCAGGAGGGAAGCGGGAGGAGAGAGGATTAGTGTCAGACAGGCAGTTGTGGTGGGAAGCAGTATCGTTAGGAGGATAGATGGGACCTATTGTAGGAGGGACAGGGAGAATAGGGTGAGGGTATGTCTGCCAGGGGCAAAGATTAGAGACGTAGAGGAGCGTTTAGAGGGGCTAGTGCAGAGCAGTGGGGAGTGTCCGAAGGTCATTGTCCAGGTTGGGACTAATGACCTGTCGGACAGGGAGGAGGGGGGAATAGGAAGGGTGGGTACAGAGACAGTTTTGGGAAGGTATAGGGGACTCTTAGACCGGATAGGGCAGTTAGATTGTGAGGCGCTAGTTATGGGGATCCTACCAAGGGCGAGGATGAGTAGCTGGGAGGCTAGCAGGATATGTGGGATAAATAGGCAGCTGGGTAGGATGTGTAGGGGGAGGGGTATAGCATTCAGGCATGTATGGGAGGATTTTGTCGGCAGGAGGGAGTTGTTTGCCTGGGATGGGCTGCACCCTAGTCAGGCAGGAGGAGATAGGCTAGGGCAGGTTTATAGTGAGTGGGTGCAGCTGCAGGGAAACTAGAAATCCCGGCGTCTACCAGGCAGTCTCTAGGGAAAAATGTTGGAAGCAGGAAAAATGAAAGCATAAGGATGAGGAATAACAGCAAGGCAAAGACAGTGAAAATAGGGTATGTCAATTGCAGGGGATATAAAAACAAAATGGCAGAGATAGGAGATGTAATAGAGAGTGAGGGAATAGATATTGTAGCCCTAGCAGAAACACATATCAGAAAGGAAGAGGTTAGCATAGTAGCATGCCCAGCAGGGTATGAGTTGATAGGTACAGGGAGAGAAAGTGGACAAAGAAAAGGAGGAGGAGTAGGTTTTTTGATTAAGAAGGGGGTAAAGTGGCACGAGGTATGGCAAGACTCCTGGGAAGAAGACAACGAGGTGAAAAATGAGATGCAGTGGATAGGAATAGAGTCAAATGGAAATAAGGTAGCAATAGCTGTAGTGTATGTGGGTCGTGAGGGGTTACCTAATAAATGGAATGACCAGATATATGATAGGATGAGAATGATGGTTAGCGACGTTCAGCAGCAGGGCTACCAAGTTATGATAGCTGGAGATTTTAACGGACACATAGGGAATGGAATGAGTGGAATAGAGGGAGGGGATAGCGGAATTAATAGAAATGGAACCAGGTTACTTAATTTCACAAGGGAATTTGGTCTGAGGATAGTTAATAGGGATGTAAAATGTACAGGAAAGTGGACATGGGCATCTGGTGAAAGGCAGACAATAATTGATTATATTTTAGTGGACAATGGAATATTTCAGATGACTCAAAACTGTGAAATAGATGATGAAGGGAGATTGGATATAGGCAGTGACCATAACTGGATGATAGTCTCCATTAACATGAAATACCAAAGAAGAAACCAAGGGGGAACTAAATGGGTGTGGAATATTAAGGAAGAAACAGACTGGGCAGGGTATCAAGAGAGTCTCAAAGTTGAATTGCAGGAATGGAAGAATAGATTTGAAGACGAGGGATAAGTACAGGAAATGAATGGGGACCTGACCAGAAGAATTCTTAAGGTAGCACAGGAGAAGATAGGTAGAAAGAAAGTCCCAGTTGAAAATCTAGGATATAGAATAGACCCAGAACTGAAAGGAGCCATAAAAAGAAAGAGGGTTAAAAATAGAGCATGGAGATTAGCCAGGAAAAACAGGTACTCACAAGGTGATATAGAAGAAGCTAAGAGACAGTATATGGAATGTAGAAGGAATGTAGCAGAGATGAAAGCAGAGAAGAGGGCCAGCAATAATGAACAAATGACAAGGAAAATAATGGAGAATGGGGGGAAGGGTCAGTCATCTTTTGGAAACAGGTTGATCGGAGAAAACAGAATAAAGCAGTGGAAATCATACACAGAGGGAAAAGGACTGAAAACAAGGGAGAAATACAGGAAGCCTTAAGGGAGCATTGGGAAGAAGTCAATCACCCACAGTGGGGTCAGGGAACAGTACCAGGGTGTCAAGCAGAGTACACACAGGATCAATGGGATCCAGAGATGTGTTGTAGGATCAGAAGTATAGAAGTTAAAATAGCAGTTGAACAGATGCGGCTACGCAAAGCCCCAGGACCAGATGATATCTTGACAGAATTCATAAAGAGAGGGCCGGAAGAAATTGAAGATAGTTTACAGTTGCTTTTCAATAGGGTCATTGAGAAAAGACAAGTACCAAAGGAATGGAATAGACTAAGGATTTCATATATCCCAAAGAAGGGCCCAGGAGGTCAATTGGATCAGTGTAGGGGCATTGCGATTTCATCAAATGTGGGTAAAATTTTCAGTAGGATAATGTACCGGAGACTAAGTAGAATAGTTGAAAGGCTCGGACTTCTGGGGGAAATTCAGAATGGTTTCAGACCAGGTAGAAGGGTAGGTGACCACATCTTCACATTGACCCAGGTTTTAGAACTGGCAAGACAGAAGCGGAAGAAAGTCTTCATGGGATTCTTAGATGTGAGGAAAGCGTATGACAGGGTATGGAGAGATGCTCTATGGGGAAAACTGAGTGGATTGGGATTTGGTGGAAATTTTCTAGAAATTCTGAAAGCACTCTACAAAGATGTAGACTGTACACTTTCAGTAGGAAAGGTAGAAGTAGAGAATGCAAGTCTGGATATAGGCCTAAAGCAGGGGTGTGTGCTGTCCCCAATTTTGTTCGCTTTGTATGTTAAGGAGTTGGGGGACAAGTTGATGGAGTGTGATAAGGGCATAAGGGTAGGTGATTTAAAAATTCCTGGTCTATTCTTTGCAGATGACATCGTACTTATGGCAGAGTCCCAGAAAGAACTGCAAGAGATGCTGAACATAGCAGGGGAATACGGGAATAAATGGAGGTTAGAATTTAGTAAGGATAAGAGTAAAGTGATGACTCTTGGGAAGAAACCAGATGGAAATAAAAAATGGAGAATTGGGCAGTTCCAAATTCCAGAAGGTAGGGAACAGTTAATTGAAATTGGGGAGGTTGATGAGTATGAATACCTAGGTGTTAAGATTAAAGCAACGGGTAAAGGCATGTTCAGGTATCAGGTGGAGAAGATTAAACAGAAAGTGAATCGCACAAAAGGAATGATTAAAGCTACTGCATTGAACAGTTTCAACAGAGCATACACAGCAAGAGTACTATGGGATAGAGTTGCAATACCAGGAATGATATATGGCTTAGATGTGATTTCAGTAAGTGAGGGAGATATCCAGGGAATGGAGAAAGCACAGAATGAGATGGGGAAATGGATACTAGGAGCACCACCATGTACAGCAACAGAAGCAGTCCTAGGAGAGTTAGGATGGAATAAAATCACAGATAGAATTGCCAAAGCTAAGTTAAGGTACTGGGGTTATTTACAAGGAATAAGTGAAGACAGGTGGTGCAGGAAAGTTTATAATCAGGTAGCCAAGGAAAAAACAAGATGGGTCAAAGACATAGACGGGTTAGCAGAGAAATATGAACTAAAAGGATATGATGAGGTGGATGATTGGAAAGTATATGTAGGTAAGACTGTTACAGAGGGTTGGAAAGAAGACTGGAAAAGAGGAGTCAGGGAAAAAAGTACATTGAAGGCATACAAGGTATTAGAAAAGCCACAGAAAAGTGTGTGTTGGGATGGAGGGAAGGGATCCAAACTTCTGTTTCAAAGTAGGGCAGGAGTAATCAATCTCGAAAAGAGAAGGCAAAAGTGGACAACAGGGAGTAATGGAAAGTGTAAGTCATGTAGAAAAGAGGCAGATGAGACAGTGGACCATTGGCTGTTGTGGTGTGATGCATATAGAGAGATAAGGGAAGATTTTTTCAGAAAGTGGCACAGAGAAGATTACAATTACAAGGGTTAAGAAGAGGTTCAGGGTTTAGAGGAAGAGGAACGTATAGCATGGATTTTAGGTATGAAAGGTGGCTTTCTGGGAGGCAGGAAAGGTAATAAAAATGTACAGGACTACCTGGTCGGATGCTGGGAGAAAAGGAATGAAATAATAGAGTTAGAAGGGAACAGGTTAAATTAGAATTCCAGAGTACAGGGAGGGGAAGGAATGGGAATGGTGGTAGCCCTTATAAGGGCTCCCATGGGGGCTCCCATGGGAAAAGCCTGAGCCTTAGAGGCGGGGATAGGGTGTGAGAGGGATGGATAATTTTTTTTTTTTTTTTCTCTAGGCCACCTGTGTCACAGAGTGACACAGGACCTCGGCAGACAAGCGGAGAGCCACCGTATTATTATTATTAATATCTCAGAAAATCTTTGAAAAACAGGGTGAGCGATAATGGGACCTTGACCACTGATGAATACATGTGAGAAACGGACATTCTAATGGAGTAACCCCCCCCCCCACCCCCTCAAAAAAGAATTAAAAAATGACGATTCCTGAGAATATCTCATATGATTAAAAAACAGAAAAAAACTTCAACCCAGCCAAGGATAATAGACTTTGACAAAGGTTGACATGGACGAATGAGTCAACACACGCACAGAGGTATTAGGAAAGTTAAAGGACCTGGGTACAGATTGCGGACTTTATGTCTCAAAGCCTTCAACTTCAAGAGAAATAATAAAGTGCGATATTGATGAATTCATGTTACTGTACTCAAGACCAGGAATGTACATGTACAAGGGAACTCCCATCTGATATGGATTGTGGACCACCTCCCCATATGAAGACATACACTGAATGACCTTAAATGTGCCGTAATGCAAGGGCCCAGTGGTACAGACAAAACATATTATTCCACATAAAGGCAGGGAAAAAGTCATGCAGATCCCCTAAATGAGACTGACAGAAAAATGATGGTATATATATGATCCTTTTGGGGCTCTGCTCTGAGAGATACCAGTACGCTCGCATAGGATTAATAGCATTAAAAATAAAACCGTAAGGAAAGTTTTAAAAGCAAGCAGATACATGTGAAACAGTTATAATAAAATAGACACAAGATTGAGGGTAGCAACTAAAACCAGGAATGTGACAAGAGGAATCAGTAGTATGACAGTAAGGAGCAGGTGTGCTCTACCTCACTGCCAGGTGAGGTAGCGATTGTGCGGCATAGGTTTACAGACATTGCCTGACACACCTTAGTGCTGTGGATGCTCAAGTTGTGAACACAGTGCAGTTCTCACACAGAGAGCCAAGGTGGCAAGATACAGATACTAACATCGCACAAACAGAAAGTTGTGCAATCAGGTGTAATTCCGATCAGTATAAGCGACCATAATATGACTTTCTGTGTGCGTAAGTCCACTTTGCCGCGTAGACAACAGAGGACTCTTTGGATCAGGAATTACAAACATTATAATGCAGAGACTTTTGTTAAGCAACTACAGAGTTTGCCTTGGTCTGTCATAGAAGCTTTTGACGATCCACAGGATATGACCGATGTATTTGTGACACTATTTAGTGATGTTGCTAATTTATGTGCCCCCATGATGCAAAAGCGCATAAAGGGTACTGATAATCCGTGGATGAATGGTGACATTAGAAAGCTTATCAGTCAGAGGGACGCAGTGAAGCAAAGAGTTTGCACAACCAAAGACCCGACCCTGTTCGCAGAATATAAACGTCTGAGAAATACAATAACTAATAAATGTAAAAGAGCAAAGAAGGAGTATTTCTCAAATTTAATCAGTGAAAATTTGCATAACCCAGATAGGTTATGGAAGACACTCAAAAAAGTGCTCCCTAAATCAACAAACCAAACAACGACTATACTCGAGGATGGTGATGGGACATATACTACACCACTCGATATCGCTACGTGCTTCAACAAATTCTTCAGCAACATAGATGCAACTTTAGCATCCAATTTTCCAATAGGAATCAAAAGTAGAAACCCCTACCCAGATTTTGACAAAAGTTTCGACTTTAAATCTATTCATGCCGAATTCACCAAACAAGAACTTAAAAAATTACAGTCAACGAAATCAACAGGATTAGACAACATACATTCTAGGTTGCTGAGAGACTCTGCTGAAGTCGTAGCTGCACCACTCACTTATATCATGAATGCCTCTCTCAAAACCGGCAGCATCCCACAAACCTGGAAACAGGCACGAGTAACGCCCATCTTTAAATCCGATAACCCTACAAACCCCTCTAATTATCGCCCGATCTCTATTTTACCAGTCTGTATGAAGGTCTTTGAAAGAGCCATTCAAAAACAGCTGGTTGCATATTTGCGAAGGCATAATATCTTGTGTGCTGAACAGTCCGGGTTTCGAGAAAGGCATTCTACAGTTACAGCCGTTACTGATGTTAGCGATTACATCCTAAGAAACATGGATAACGGCAAATTAACAGGTGCTGTATATTTGGACTTGAAAAAGGCGTTTGATACCGTGGATATAGAAACATTGATTTTCAAACTAAAGTACCTTGGTGTCAAAGATAAAAACCTTCTTTGGTTTCAAAACTACTTATGTGAGAGGACACAATGTGTAAGATTAATGCTCATAATGCTGATGTCCACTTTTAATGTGTTATTTATCTATTAATTATTTTGTCTCGTTTACTGTATATTCATGTGTGTCCATGTGTCAGGACCTCTTTGGAAACCAGTATTACTTACTGTAAGAGCTTCCTGGTTAAATAAAGGTTACTTTCACTTTACTTTTACTTTAACGGAGGATCAACAACCAACACAATTGGAAATTAAGATGCTACGGTACGACCTACAGCAATCTACAAAACAAGGTCAAAGAAAAGGTGCGGAAGTAACAAACCTGCTCTATAACTTGATGAGACGTGAAAACTTTGTTGCAGATTTTCAAGAGCTAGAAAAAATTGCACCTTTGTTTAAAGAAAGTGAGACAACAAAGGAAGTCATAGCATGGCAAAGCGTGTTACTGACACGGAAATGGTCTTTCAGGTTTTTTGAGAGACTGAGCTGTATAGCATACCTGATCAAGGGCGTGAAATTTGATTTCGATATTTATATATATATATATATATATATATATATATATATATATATATATATATATATATATATATATATATATATATATATATGTATATATATGTATATATATATATACATTAGTGGAGGCAGTTTTCAGTCACCCCACCCATTCATTGAAAGTGCTGCACACCTGTCACATCATTCGATGTTTTGATGCCATGCTGCGTTCGACAGCTGAATTCCGCTCACGGGTAATGTTGTTTAGGCCTAGTAGCTCCAGTCACTTTGACGAAAGTTCACCTCTTTTCCTTCTTTTTTCATTTCTATGTGCCGCCATTTTATTTTTACAAACGGGTTGTAAGGACCAAGAAACAAAAAGTGGTCAAATTTGCAGCAAAGTTATGTTACCCATCACCAGCAGACGCCAGTAGCATCAGGGGAATTCCAGCACTTCCTTTCAATGTGTCATGTGACCAGAAAGAGACAAATTTAGTGGGGAGCGTCTCGTAATTCTATCTTGTTTTTCTTACTGCTTGAGGCAGTTCTCGGTCACCTTGAATTTGTAGCACCTTAAGCATATCAGGGTGAGTTGTTATGGAAGAAGTCATGTTGAGTAGCTCCTAATAAAGCCATTAAAGACATTTACACACATGTACAAAAGTTCACTCTGGAATGCGAGGTGCCGGAGAGCAAATATGATGCGGCCGTCATTCAATTCCAACATGGCAGGTATGCTCAGACTCCGTGAACCATTCCAGCATGTCAATTTCAAGCTGGTAACCTGTCAACATAATCCATTGTTTTATCCCGTACTTAAGGCCATGTTACTTTAAACATGGACTTAATACAGACTACGTAGTCTGACTGACCATACTACGTGGCTATGCACCAGGCTACGTTGTGTTGCACTACTTTCTTTCCATTCTTGTGTTCATTCCCTTATATGGCATGGATCTGCAGTGTCAAAGGTGACAATGAGGATGTAATTTGCGCTGTTCAACATCAAACTGTAGCAAAAAAACCCGTTTTCGTTCATTTGTCCGGTAGCTGTCCACATGGCTGCCATTTGAAAACTTGACTGTTCACTTTGTGTATGAACTTAATGTATTCATACACCAGAAGCAAAATAAAATGAGGTCGCGTATCTCTACATTGGGAAGCTTGTGTCTGTTATCTTTTATTTAATTAATAGTAGTTTTTTTTTATTTACAATGAAAAATGAAAATTGATAGTACTTGAGTGCGGGATAAAAAGAAAACTAGGCTCGTCCGGAGTCTGCTACACCAGACTACCTGAGTAGACATCCGCATCACACAAGCCCGACTACCTGAGTAGACATCCGCATCACACAAGCCCGAAGGGCTTGTGTGATGCGGATGTCTACTCAGGTAGTCTGGTGTAGCAGACTCCGGACTCACCTAGTTTTCTCACTATATTATCATGAAACGCATAAACTGTCAGAACTAGGTATAATTTACAGTTTTGCAAAAACTTTACACAAATAAAAGCATATCTTTGCTTTTCGTCCTTAAAGACCTCCTGACCGTAAACTGCCTCCGCTCTCTCAAAATCGTAGTTGGGCGACCTGTACAGTGTCATGATTCGTACTGAGCAGGAACGTTGCATGTGACATTTATCAGTACACTAAACTAATTAGTAGTGCCACTGTGAAGTGGCATCCAGAAAAATATTTATCAATGTGTCTATAACACGTCCCTGTACAAATGAAGTGGTTCGGAGTACAGGAAAGGCCGTCTTGAAAACTTGCAGTGATGCACATGTCAGATAATTAAATGTTAAGCTCTTGTATACGATATACGTGATGGGGTATGTAATTATGCATGCAGGGTGTTATGTGGAAGTGAAATACATCAGAGTGCATGACTTTATTGGTAATTTGTCAGATCATAGTAAAATATGTAAAATGAATGTAAGATTCGAGTAAATGACACAACCGGAAACAACAGATATGAACCCATTTAAATTATGGTACAAATGGAATGATACTTAAGCAAGTATAAACAGTCATACAATGAAAGATCCTCAGAAGGACTAAGAGACATTGAAACAGTTAAAAAGTAATATTGACATCGGTGATGCCAACCATGATAGTATAAATGCGAACGCGAAATCGTCTACGCAGATATTGAAAAAAGCCGCACATTATGTCTCTGGCCAAACGGAAACTTTGAAAGCTGAAGAGCAACGTATGAGATGGTGAACATTGTAGAAAACATGACGAGGAGATGAAATAAATTGGAATGCCACTTTGTGATAACATACATGGCTCCCATACTGGAGGCTAATTTTTCGGAACAAAGGACAAAATAAGAACTTAATTACAAATGATAAAAGAATACATAGAGAGAAAAATATAATTGAACCGGCTTTTTGGGGGAGGGGGGGATCAAGCTATGTAGAAATTAATAGATGTTTTGAAAATTAAAGTGTCATCAGCAAGTGACAAAACAGTTATAGTGTGCACAAAATTGAGCTTAAAATGGACTTCCTGTTCCATAAAAATAAGTATGGTGGCCAATTTTAATTTACTCGAAGTATTTTCTTAGTTTAAACAATAAGTGACTATTTGGGAGTGGGGCAGTAAACAGAAATGGAAAAAAACAAAAAAAAAACCCTATACCTTAGGTCCTTATCAACTAATTGCTTGTAGGAAAAAATACGGCTTTTCCTCTTCCCGAAGGGACGAAAGTAACACACCAACAAATGAAGGAGAAAAATGTTTGTGGTAGATATCAATTCTCAGTCGCTTGTGAAGGTCTGTTGTTCTCTTTCTATTGAATTGTTGTACCCAAAGTATCCATTTGAGGATAAAGTAACACACCTCATTCTAAGGGTGCAACATGTCTGTCACGGTGCAAGGTTTGGTGTCTCCCACACATGAAAACCTCGGAAGTGCCGTCCAAAATTAATTCCTAAGAATCCTTTGTAGCACATAATAGCAGTTGCCTCCGCGTCACAGTCTTGCCAAGGGCCCAGCGCTTCTCTCTGTGACAGTTTAAATCTTGTCATACATCTCGGCATTCACTACCATCATATTTACAATGTATGGAATCAAAGTACAATTCAAAATGCTAGCATGAATATGATATGTTACAGACACGATTAATCACATCAAACATTATACATATTAAAAACAAGGTTAGTATACATTATTCACATCACCAACTATATTGTGTCCGGTGCTAACATCTGCTCTCTATATGCCCGACGTACACGCCATGCGTCTTTCAAAAACCCTTTACATATACTATCGAACACCGTGGCAACCGCCTTTGTTAAAGGGAAGCTTTCACATCCCAGACACAAACATGTTGTAACAAACAATCAGCCATTCATAAATCGTGTCCAAATGTGGTCATACCAGCTTTTAAGAAGTGTTGATTCTAGTAACATAAAATTCTGAATTCTTATACTGTCCAGATTTTCGCACCCGTATTCACATAAGGTGCATTTGTCACTTTCAGAAATATCCCATCATGCTAAATCAGTTTCAAGACCTACACAGTTCGTTCTTGCTTTGAACTTAAGTCTAGCACCTTCAAAATCATTGAAGTGAAATAAATAGTCTTCTTGTTTAGTTTGGGTTTTCAGGTGTTTATATAATGACAGAGATTTCATATTGTTGATTTCATTGAAAAAAATTTGACTGAATGTTTCTAAACTCAACTTATTGCAAATGTTAGGCAAATCAACTTTCTCCCTTAAAGCTGCATGGTCTAGGCCAACATTAGTCAGTATATTGCTGATTTCTTCCATGTACGGCCACACACTTGGCGTCTTATTTCTAAAATTATCTTGCAATTTCATGAAAACCTTTTTGCAAAGGCGAGAGTCGTTCAGTTCAGAGTTTAGACGATGAAAGTATGTAATTCTCTGCCTGTCCAGAAAACATGATCATAGGCAACCAACCTAAATCTCCAAGAGTGGCTGTAATTGAAGGCGATGCTTTTAACCTGAGAACTGTGCGTGCTACTGAATACTGTATTGTTCTTATAATGGCTACGTTTTCTTGTGTATTATTTAACCAGACTCCACATCCATGGGACAATGACGGCAGCAGTACATTTTTCCATAGCTGATCGCCGAAAGATACTCTGTTAATGTTTTCATGGGACGTAAGTATACTGTGTATATAGTTGCAAAGCTGTTGGGCGTTGGGTTTTAGGTGAGACTTAATATAAATAGAGTCTACCAATGATATGGAATATAGAATACCTAAATACTTACATTGATCACATTCATATATGGGCGAATCACCTAACATCCAAACTTTATGCTTATCTAGACGTTTACCGACAACCATAACCTTGGATTTCGAATGATTAAATTTCATACCCCATTTAGAGGCAAACTGACTAGCAACACTTAGCATATCAGAGAGTTGTGATTCAGAACTTGCCATTAATGTAATATCGTAAGCATAGAGCAAAGCTGGCATGGTTAAATTATCAAATTGTATACCCATATTCTTGCTTTGCAGTGACACAATGAGGTCCATCATAGCCACAGAGAACATGCGGGGAGATAATATACCACCTTGTTTTACCCCATTAAATGTTAGAACCAATCCCTTTCAAATGATCTAAAGATAACTTTATTTTCAACTTTTTCATATAACCCAAGCAATATTCTCCGGGCCTTTCCTTGTATT
This sequence comes from Hermodice carunculata, assembly GCA_964020975.1. NCBI lineage: Eukaryota > Metazoa > Annelida > Polychaeta > Eunicida > Amphinomidae > Hermodice > Hermodice carunculata. The sequence continues at coordinate 258,848 of CAXHWN010001094.1, read as the reverse complement.
CCATTTTTCCATAAAGAGGCAAATAATTTATTCCGATGAATTGTGTCAAACGCTTTGCTTATGTCTAAAAATGCGAGCCATGTTTTCTCCTTATTATTTTTCCGCAGGCTACATAAACCTTTCAGAGCAAAATACTGGTCTTCCAACCTGCGACCTTCACGGTACGCTCCATTATATTCACCCAGAATGCCGCTGTCCTCAAAGTATTGCATAAATTGCATTTCTAATAGTGATGAAAATACTTTATATACATTTGGAGTGATTGTAATACCACGATAGTTATCCAGAATCTCCGGTTTACCGTTTTTAACAGAGGTTTTACAATTCCTTTGTACCCATCATCTGGATAAACTTCGAGTAACTTGCATAAATTAAAAATCTTTACAAGAGCTTTACATAAAATTGGACCTCCATTCTTCAAAAATTCATTAGGAATGTTATCGACACCAGAGGACCTTCCATTTTTTAGCTTATCTAATGATTGTCTAACAGTTCGGTAATCTATCTTAACATCATTTATTACTCCACAGGGTCGACTTACTGATTCCTCCTTACAATAAAAAGGTACATTTTCTGCTGACATATCGTTGTTAACTTCGGATGTACCCCCCAAATTTTGCCAATATTTGCCTAAAATGTTGCTAATCACTTTTGGGTCGTCAATTATGCGAGTTTTGTCTTTGGGATCAAAAATGCGTATAGGGTAAGAATTATTTCCATTTAAACGCCGCAACATTCTCCAATAGGCTTTTGTTTTTTGGAACCTTTACTGGAATTACGTATTATCACCTGGACTTTTTGTTCTACCCTTTTAATTCTTATTTTCTGCTGTGCAAGTCGTTTAAATCTTAAATATTCATTCCAAAGCTCGTGTCGCACTTCCGGGGAAGCAAACTGACATTTGGACCAATGCCTATATAGCCTGTTGGCCATTTTGCGGTTGTGAATGAGATTACTTATTTCTTTGTCCCAAATGTTTTTACTTTGCCCTTTACACACCTTTTTTCCAATCGTTTTCTCGGCAACTACTAGAACAATGTCTTTCCAGTCAGACCATGCCTTGTTTACACAAACGTAATTAGCAAACTTATCACAAAAAACAGTCAGGCGATTAGATATTTCCCTCTCGAACATGCCCCAGTCATTTACATTATCCACGTTCCATTTCACAGTGCGACATTTGAGGTCAACGCTCGGGATCTTTTCATTGCACAAGCAACAATTGTATTGTGATCACTACCTATGTCGTATAGGCCAACTTCGTCGATAAAGATGTTTTCTATACATGAATAAAGGTTTTCTGTCGTTAAGGCATAATCAATGGTAGATTTCAAGTCGCCCCTGTACCATGTAAATTCTCCAGAGCAAACAGGAAACAGGTTGAGAACTTTTAAATCGGTTGTTTCGATCATTGATTCTAGGAGGTCTCCATTAAAAGAAAATTTGTTTTCTGTGCAGAAAGGTTGAATCTTACCATTGAAATCTCCGAAAAGTATGCCTTTCATACCTGCTGCTTTAAAATTACTTACATTTTCCGTTAATTCATTCATAAGATCCACACATTCATTTTTACAGGAGTGATCATTGGGAAAATACACAAGGCCAACGATTACAACAGTTGCGGCAATTTTTACTTTAATCCAGATTCTTTCAAAATCATCATGGGCATAATTTGATACATTTTCGTCCATCACAATAATATCGTTTCTTACCAGAAATCCTTGTCCACCACCGGATTTTTTTGGGTGGTTTTGCGACCTGGCTTTACCAATCTATTGGTAATTATAATGAATATTAGAAAATAGATCATTTTGTTCAACTTTACGACATGTTTCTACCATACCATGTCAGGAAAATTGTTCTTTATTAAGTATTTCAGTCAGTTCAGTTCTTTTTGCTAGACCAAGATTTTGAACATTACAGTAAGCCAAGCTGCATTGTTTGGCTGTTACACGGTGTTTTTTTTACCTGTTTGGTGACGTTTAGCGGACCCTGCTCTGTTAGCACCGGACTTTCCGGCACTCTCTTCTTGGCCACACCTCTAATAGTGTTCAAACTTGTCTCTGGTCGTGTTGTCATGCCAACAGTACTTCTTTTTATGGCCTAGTCTCGAGCAGTGATGGCATCTAACTTTGGTCTCATGCCTGCAGGTATTGGACGTGTAATTTTTCTCTCTACATTGGCTACATTTTTTTATTCGGAATCGGTTCTGTTGTGTGGGCCATCCGTCTGAGCTGCTAACAGTAGGCTCGTCACGCTTGGTTGACCATTTCTGTTCCTTGTGGTTAGCGGCACTGTTGCGTTTACCGTTACCTGTCTGTTCCTTGTGGTTAGCCGCGCTGTAACCTTTACGTTTACCTTTCGAGGAGGTGCCTCTGCTGTCACGGTAAGCCGACCTTTGCTCTTGTACCGACAGCTGAGGTAATCCATAACTTTCAATCAACAGTTTTGATCCAAATTTGAATAGATGTAGTCCATCCGCGAGTAAGGCACCTTCGTTGATCGTGGCATCTGCTAGGCAGAATTTTCTGTTGTTGTTGATAAATATATAGCCTTTCTCTCTGCATAAAGCTTCAAGTTCAGTGCTGACAACCTCCGCACATTCTTGTGTAGCGATGTTGTCTGTACGGAGGCATAGACTGGATATATGTATATCTTTGGCTACACATCTCGCCCCATTTACCATACGTCGGTACTGATCTACAGTGCTGTTCGCATCCCCTGACTTTGCACAGTCATTTGTTCCAACCTGAAACAATACCATGTCGTACTTCTTCTTCTCTTTTGTCAGGGCAGAGTGAACTTTTTCGATGGTAGCTCCCGGCATGCATTTGACAGTTGTTCTCTTATCATTGCTGGTAATGTCACGCAGGATGGAGCTGCCAATAATCAGAACGTCCTTATCTGTTTGCTGTGACTCTCTTTTCGAGCTGTTAGCCAAGTCCCTCAGCTCACTGTTTTCTTGTTGTTCTGTATCCAAATACAGAGGGCAGTTTTGCTAGCCAGTTGTTTTAGCAAGTCTTTATTGTTTTTCTCAAACGACGTCATTTTTTGCTTGAGAACTTTGAGTTCTTCCAATATCAGAGAGATGTTTTGTGAAGCTTTTAAACACATATCACAGTTCCACAATTTGGCTGCATGTTCTTCTGTTTCACCTACGCAAGGATAGTGGTACCACTTTAAACATGTCAAGCATTGTATCATTGCGGCTGTGTAATGTCTATTGTACTGTAGGGTTTCAGCACACAGAGGACGTGAATCTACTGGAGTTACATTTGTAGTTGCACCCAGACTATAAGTGTCATGGCCAGCATGAGTGTCTTCATATGCTGTCTCTCTACATATTTTCTCTTCACTACTTTTACAAGAGTAGTGTTAGGTTGTTCACTTACACTTGTATGTCATTTCGTCTCCGGCTCCAGTGCGTTTATTTTCCTGCATGACAGATATTATCACAGCATGCTGTATCATCCGCTCAGTGAATGGGGTTAAATCCAACTTTTCCTCGTTATCTTGGAATTAAGTCTCTAACCTAGGTTACATCTGAGAGCCTTGTGTTCCGGTAGAGGTAGTTTGATTGGTACCTGGCTGCCGAGGTTTATTCGCCCAGAATATACAATGATAGAAAAGGTTATATAATTGAATTTGCCAGAGAAAATTAATATTTTTATTGTTTTTTATATTTAATAAGCAAGGAAATATGAGGTTACCCCTACCTCCCGTTATCCCGGTTGAAACGATGTCCAAGATGTGAGAAAAATGACGAGAAGAATAAAGGAATCTAATTTCAAAACAGCATCATTGGGTTTTTAATGACTGTATACCTATACAAAAAAACAAACAAAAAAAACAAACAAACAAACAAAAACAAAAAAAACAAAAAAACTGCATGGTTACTCTTTGTCATAAAAATGGATGGGCCATGTTGTCAGGCCACACATGTGGTATTCAGTTGCTTGGATCAACACAAGGTAGTGATCAGACATGCCACGTGATCAGGTTCCTTCTTTTTTTTAAACAAAAACATGCGAAACTATTTAATCCTACGTAACACAGTTTAATCATAGTTGAAAATTTAGAATTCAAACAAATAATATTTACAACAAAATAGACAAAAGCACACAATTCCATTTGATACAAACAAATGATAATTAGAGTGAAATAGAGTACTACGACTTACATATCCCTGAAGTATAAAGAAATAATAATATCAATGAAATAGAGTGCTAGGACATACAAATCGTTTTTGCATGAACAGAGAATAATTACAATGAAAAAGAGACTATTTTATACAAATCCATCAGATATAAAGAACAAATGCAGCCCATTCAAATGAGATGATCCAAACATTCATTTGCTTTTCTTTTGTGCATCACACAATTACCGCAGTTAGTAGAGATGTAAGGGTGAGTCAGTGTACTGTTTTCTTCCTTGTGTCGACCTTTTATTTGAAACTCATATGTCATGATGGGTGAGACACTTATAAAACTATCAATGTACTAACTTGATCCACTGAAAATGATCTGCCCGCCACGAACTTGCTCTGTCTTGGGGAGCCGTACCCTTAGAGATGTTGGTTTTATTTTGCTTTTTAGTCCAGTTATTATAGTTGCATCTCATCGTAATAAAATTAACATATAGACGGCCGAAACATGCAAAGATAAGCTAAATATTGTTTTCATTTTAACAAGTACAAAAAAAATCACACACAACCCACCATATTCGTTAGTTGATGCTTGGTGGTGATGACTAAAATCTCGGTCTTGTCCTCATTCATGCATAAATATTGCTGTTGTATCCAGGTCTTAATGATAACAGAAGCGCCCTCCAACGAGAGAATGGTTTCATGGAGGAATAACATTAACGACGGCTTGAAAGACACATATATTTGTGTTTCGTCTGCATATATATGGTATTGGAGGCCCAATTGTTCCAATAATCTTCCCCAGGGACTGGTGGAAATACTTAACAAAACTGGGCCAATTACATGTAAGTACCTAGCCTTGTGGTACGTACGCCATAGTTTAGCAGGTGCTTCTTAGATCTCGACTCCAGTGCGCTGCCGGTGACCCCGATCTGTTCTTCAAGGGTCTGGAATAAGATCGTGTGGTGTATTATGTCAAAGGCAGCTGAAAAATTCAGTAACCCGAGTGTGGCCCTGCCTGTCGAGTCTACACTTTATAACAGGTCATTCTGGATTCTCAATACCGTTGTTTCGGTACTGTGTCCAGGTATATAAACTGACTGGAACTTGTCAGGGAAATCATTTGTTTTGATATGGCTTGTTAACTGTTTTGCAACAACACGCTAAATTAACTTTGATATGAATGCGAGATTTGAACATTTCTGAGAATCTCTGACATCTCTGGGTCCAGTGTTGGTTTCTTTAATACAGGAGATAATCGCTCCTTTCAAATTGGCTGGCATCTCACTATTCAGAAAAGATGCGTTTATCGATCGGGTGATGATAAGCACAAGTGACGGTAGGCATTTCCTTAGGAACCATGTGGGAACTGGGTCAAGTGAATAATATTTGGTGGGTGCGCAAGTGATGAGTTTTTTCCTAAATAAGGACAAGACAGATTTTAGCTATCACCACCAAGCATCAACTATCAAATTCAGGTGAGATATGCATAGTCAGGCCATTCTGCGCTGCAGTGTCCGAAACATCAGGGTGGGTGACATTTGACGCAACTTTTTCATTGGGAAAAAATATGGGAACAGTGCATGCAAGCTTGCTTATCATCAGCTACGCAACATCAGACTTACTAGGCAATCCCTCGATTTTAAGTCTGCAGAAACACTAATACGTGCTTTCGTCTCCTCCCGGTTAGACCATTCTAACTCCCTTTTAAGTGGTTTACCTCAGTATCAAATACAAAAGCTTCAAAGGGTTCAAACTACCACTGCACGGATACTTACAGGTTGAAAATGGCGGGAGCATATTACACCTGTGCTTGCTAGTCTTCACTGGCTACCAATTACATACAGGATTTATTTTAAGATTATTGTTATGTCTATATCCCAACACAGACATATTGTTTTTCTAGGAATTCTTTCCTCTTTCTTTCTTTCTTTCTTTCTTTCTTTCTTTCTTTCTTTCTTTCTTTCTTTCTTTCTTTCTTTCTTTCTTTCTTTCCTTCTTTACGGTTTCTACACATTTCTGTATTTACATGTGACCTTTTTAGTTCAAAGGTCAAGGCATTGGTCCCTACAAGTTGTAGCATTTAATATTAACAACTTTTGAAGGCACACATACAGATTTGCTTTGAAGCAAATCTTCTTTTCTAGTTCTGACTTACAATTGTCTTAATGGCACGGCACCAAGATTCTTAACTGAACTCCTTCAAACCATATGTTCGCACACGTTCCTTGAGGTCAGTCGACAGACTTAATATAATGCTTTTCAATTATATGAAGTGTACTATTGATCAAGTGACTGTGACATTCTATGTTTTACCTGTGATTTTTACCTGATGTTACCTTTTTACCTTTAATGTTCATAACGTATTCTCTGATACTATGTCTACCTTTGTAAAGCGTCACTGAGTGGCCTCGGGGCTAGATACTGGCGCTATATGCAATTAAATTAATAATAAAAAATATCTGATGGTGATATTCTCTGCATCAGTAATTTTAAACTGTCCACGACAAAAACAACATTTAGGCAACAATGTCACAACACCTGCACACATGGCGTTTTACCTTCTTGTCGTATTCACTTAGCTTGAATTACTGGCATAACTACACACTTGTGACAACTCAGCCGAGCTACTATTATTCAGGTAGCCTACTTTGGCTCATTATAAACACCCAAATATCATCATTGGGAGAAAAATGAATCTTGGGCATAATACCTCTTTTGCCAATCTTGATAACGCTCCCAATATATAGATAAATTTCCAGTAACGTATGTATGTGTGCCTTGCGTCCAGCATGTTAAAACTACAAGACCCCCTTATGTTATCTAGTGACATGCGCTACTAATGTAGGTCTATATAAACTTGACAGTTTTAAAAGACTTTCTGAGTCGTCCCTATTGCTACATTGAATGAGGCACTATAAATATTTTCCATCACCCGTCATACATTTTATTTCCAACATATTAAACTTTGGAAATGTCCGTGTGTATCATATTTTCCAATCTTATTGCTGAATCCATCCTTTCACCGTGAGGCACGCTAAGCAAGAGATAACTCACAGTGCCTAAAACACGTATCAAGTGAAAAGCTTAATATACATAAATCCTGTAAAAACACACAAATAATAAAAATACAGTTGAAACGTGGCTGCATCACGTGGTCGCCACTGCAATGCCGTGCAAGGAGTCTTGTGGCGGTATTGCCCGTAAAAGCCACCCCCGTGCCTCAAATAAAACCCGAGACCATAATCCCTTGGGGTGTAGGCCCAAGGGACGCCAACTTCAGACACACCAAATATTGGAGCACAGCCCAAAGAAAACGTTTTAGATCCTTGCCCATTGGCATATGGGCTCTGCCTTGTTTCACTATAAACGTTACCGTGATCGCCTAAAAAGATACATAATTTTCCTACAAAAGATTAAACTATTCCGATGACGTCACACTCCTGCTCCTCCGGACGTTATTTTGCTCCATTTTTGGGACAATCCTTCTTCTTAGAACGTTTGGGACATGACATAGGAACACGAAATACAGTGACCAAGTGAGGGCATTAATTTAATTATTGGATTTACAGTTAATTCAATTTGTTGCAAACTTTATAAGACCTGTCCACAAGAATCATTCATTAAAACAATAAAATAAAATGAAAGCCCGATCTTTTGAATTAAGTATTGTAGTTCTGGAATTTTTTTGCGCTCGACTTAATTTCGCGCTTTTTGGGCTAAGACCTGATGCGCGAAAATAATTTGCGCCTAAATTAATGGACATCATGAAAGATATAGACAAGCCATTGGTGCGCAAAATTAAAATGGGCAAATATTGTCCAATTTACGGACTTAAAAAAACAGGTTTGCACGAAATTAACCACAGGAGAAAATTTATAAAACTACAGTAAATATCCAGGAATCCCGAGGAATGCCCCTCTGTTATTCCCAAGAAATTAGGTCAGCAATTTTGGAAATTCTTTATTAACTGTTAATCAAAACTATACCAATAAATATAAGAGGCATGGAAATGGCTTCAGTGCAATTATTTGTACAAATCTGGTCAAAACTCAATGAGGGTGCGTACCCTCATACCACAGGTCAGCACAGTTGAATGTGAACTGTAGTAAAACTTTTTTTATGTTCGAAATACGATTTGCTCATTTGAAACTATAACCTGACTTAATATTTTCCTCTTAAAATTATATAGATTTTCTAATTTCATTATCTTATCTAATGGTAAATGATGGGATCTCGAAAAAATGTCAAAATGTGAGACAGAACTGTAGCATGTGGTGGTTGGCACGTATTGTATCATCGCCACATGAAAAAACGTGACCCTTATGAAGTAGTGAGTCCTACCTTGTAGGTCTGTGCAAACCTGCTAATAATCAGATAAGAGAGTCAGTTGTTATATTCTTAGACACATTTGAGCAAAGTGCAGTTTTTATCATGTCTACGGAAAGAGTGCTTTAAAGGAGACACGGCGCAGTTTGTTAAACCCTTTAATTACACATTTCGACAAAAGTCAAGATGATCTGAATTCACATAGCGGTACCGGATTATATTATTTGTGAAATGAGCTCCCATTCAAGCATCAACAGACCTGCAGTTGCAGGGACCACAAGAACTTTCCTCGTCAGCAAGTTCCCCAGGCGTGACGTAAGCGCGTTGCACTAAAGGGCTGACAAGGAAAGCTTTTGACTCAGTCAAACCTTGGAACATAAAGAGTTTTCATGACAGACGAGTTCACGGCCCTTCAAGTTTCTAAGCGACAAACTGGCTACACCGCTCGTTTATTGATCTGTATATTGATAAATGTGTCATGATATACAGGAAAAAACTCGGCTGAGGGCACTTGAAATGATATTTATTTTACCTGTTGTGTTCCTACAAGTGCCGTTGACTGGATAACTCAACAACCATGCACGGTGTGCACGGCTGGCGAACCCACTCTCCCTCTTGACACTTCCTTCGGTCACATGTGAAAGCCCAGACTCCAAATCAGGCACGCCTGTTTCTACATTTGATTTGTACCTCCATTTCAGCTTGGGGACAAAAGCATTACTATGGGATAGGCCTATTACTTGTCGATACTTTGATGAGACCTGCCGTTATTATTACTGGGTATCTGCACTGTAATACTTTGATCTATTGACGTTCTTCAGTTCAAGTTGGGATGAGTCCTGCGTTTTGCCTTAGTCAGTTTTATTCAGTTATAAGGCGATTGAATTTACAATTCCAGAGGGTTTTTTTTTTTCTTTTCTTGTTTAACGGTTCTGGTCAATAATATTTAATACTTCTAAAAGGGTTACAATGACAAAATATAATATTGTGCTGCTTTCAATAAAACCAGATAAACTTGATTCAGTCTACATTATTTTGCTACATGATGGCAGCCATGTGTCACTGAGTATTTTTTTTTTCGATGAGACATTTAATGAGGTGTGAAATATAACCCTGTCCACAAAGCTCTGCCACTGAGTGTTCAGTTCTTTCATGCATGAGCAAATGGCAATTACATACTTGTGGGCATCTGTTACTCTGGGGACTCTGCCAAAAGGAATAAACTGACCACATTGAAAATAATGTTTATTCCTCATTATTTTAAGTTAATTTTGTTAATGGCGAAAAATTCAATATGGAGTTTATGTCAGAGGAAATTGACATTGGGATCCACTTTGCTTCTCATTCTTTAATATCGCAAAGGGTGATACGTTTACCAAACATTTTTAAAACAAATTTTATGTCATCAAATACCACATTTTGACAGTATGTAAACTATGCTTCAAAGAAAACCCCAGTGACTCCAGACAATATTCACCATTTCGTTGATTCAAAATGTTTGTACGTTGTGGATACATGATATAAAATGTATATTTCAGTTGTCACAATCATCAATATGATTTATAGTCGTCTGTGCTTTCATATTCGGGTCAAACATTTAAGCCAGTGCTATTTATAGTAATATGGGAAGCTGCAGCAATATGATCACAGTTTGCACAGGACTTCGTTATTTACCTTTTCCCTGTGTTACCTACCTTTGTAACTAGTGTGGTATCTGCTACCTAACCTTTGTAAATAAAGTGGTATCTGCTACCTAACCTTTGTCAAAAAGAGCGGTATCTGCTACCTAACCTTTGTAAATAGAATGGTATCTGCTACCTAACCTTTGTAAATAGAGCGGTATCTGCTACCTACCTTTGTAAATAGAGTGGTGTCTGCTACCTACCTTTGTAAATAGAGTGGTATCTGCTACCTACCTTTGTAAATAGAGTGGTGTCTGCTACCTACCTTTGTAAATAGAGCGGTATCTGCTACCTACCTTTGTAAATAGAGTGGTGTCTGCTACCTACCTTTGTAAATAGAGTGGTATCTGCTACCTAACCTTTGTAAATAGAATGGTACCTGCTACCTAACCTTTGTAAATAGAGTGGTATCTGCTACCTTACCTTTGTAAATAGAGCGGTATCTGCTACCTAACCTTTGTAAATAGAGCGGTATCTGCTACCTACCTTTGTAAATAGAGTGGTATCTGCTACCTACCTTTGTAAATAGAATGGTATCTGCTACCTAACCTTTGTAAATAGAGTGGTACCTGCTACCTAACCTTTGTAAATAGAGTGGTATCTGCTACCTAACCTTTGTAAATAGAATGGTATCTGCTACCTAATCTTTGTAAATAGAGTGGTACCTGCTACCTAACCTTTGTAAATAGAATGGTACCTGCTACCTAACCTTTGTAAATAGAGTGGTACCTGCTACCTAACCTTTGTAAATAGAGTGGTATCTGCTACCTACCTTTGTAAATAAAGTGGTATCTGCTACCTAACCTTTGTAAATAGAATGGTATCTGCTACCTACCTTTGTAAATAGAGTGGTATCTGCTACCTACCTTTGTAAATAGAATGGTATCTGCTACCTAACCTTTGTAAATAGAGTGGTGTCTGCTACCTACCTTTGTAAATAGAATGGTATCTGCTACCTAACCTTTGTAAATAGAGTGGTACCTGCTACCTAACCTTTGTAAATAGAGTGGTATCTGCTACCTAACCTTTGTAAATAGAATGGTATCTGCTACCTTACCTTTGTGAATAGAGTGGTACCTGCTACCTAACCTTTGTAAATAGAATGGTACCTGCTACCTAACCTTTGTAAATAGAGTGGTACCTGCTACCTAACCTTTGTAAATAGAGTGGTATCTGCTACCTACCTTTGTAAATAGAGTGGTATCTGCTACCTAACCTTTGTAAATAGAATGGTATCTGCTATCTACCTTTGTAAATAGAGTGGTATCTGCTACCTACCTTTGTAAATAGAATGGTATCTGCTACCTAACCTTTGTAAATAGAGTGGTGTCTGCTACCTACCTTTGTAAATAGAATGGTATCTGCTACCTAACCTTTGTAAATAGAGTGGTACCTGCTACCTAACCTTTGTAAATAGAGTGGTATCTGCTACCTAACCTTTGTAAATAGAATGGTATCTGCTACCTAACCTTTGTAAATAGAGTGGTACCTGCTACCTAACCTTTGTAAATAGAATGGTACCTGCTACCTAACCTTTGTAAATAGAGTGGTACCTGCTACCTAACCTTTGTAAATAGAGTGGTATCTGCTACCTACCTTTGTAAATAGAGTGGTATCTGCTACCTAACCTTTGTAAATAGAATGGTATCTGCTACCTACCTTTGTAAATAGAGTGGTATCTGCTACCTACCTTTGTAAATAGAATGGTATCTGCTACCTAACCTTTGTAAATACAGTGGTATCTGCTACCTAACCTTTGTAAATAGAGTGGTATCTGCTACCTAACCTTTGTAAATAGAGTGGTATCTGCTACCTAACCTTTGTAAATAGAGTGGTATCTGCTACCTACCTTCGTAAATAGAGTGGTATCTTCTACCTGTGGGTTTTGTCCTGGGATACCACATACTCTTGATGGTCACAATAGTTGGCAGACGGAGGTCACTTTCTTTGTTTATTTATTTGTAGTGAAATGTTATCTACTACATGTGGCCACATTTTGTGACAGAACGGGGATCATTTTCAGCAAAAAAGTTGTTAGAATACAACAAACATAATAAATTATTATACAAACAGATGAATAAAACAATACACCAATTATAATGAATTATTACTATTATTCGAAATTTCTGCACTACGGAATGAAGTGTACATGAGTCCAAAAGTTGAATTATGTGAATCTGAACATTAAAAACTCATAAACAAGTTGCTTATATACATTTGCAAGGCGTGATCGTAATAATCTTTAGGGAACTATACGTTGACTCAAAGGATGACCGTGTGCAGCAAGTGGTCCTCACCCTTGTAGGGTCCTCTGACTGAAGGGTACTCTTCCTATAAGGCTACTTTTAGCCCGCAGGTCGAGTGACCATGTAGGAGGAAATCCACTTCAGTAAATGTTATATAGACATGGCAATCTGACTTTGGTGTTTGATTTTCCCAAGAATTAAAGAAATATCTTACTTAAATTTTGCGAGCGAGGCCATCTGTTTTATTGTGTCGCAGGTCAAAGGCTTCATCCCGTGTAAACCAGGTGTAATCACGGTGAAGCAGTTCACTCGTAGTGGAGTGACGACTCCACAAGAAATATCTATGTGACTGTCTTTTATTAATGTTCGATTTAGTTTGAACCATGCACAGGTTTGCTTCATTTTTCTTTGGTACATAATTGTGACCTTCTTATACATTGTGGCGATGTGTTGTAGCGTGGATTCCCTGCCATTTTACAAGTTTTCTATCTCAAGGTACGCACTGCCAACGTTTTTTTTTTTTTTTTTTGTAAATTGGATGAAACAAGTAGAATAGTTCCTCATTTGACAGGTATGTACATTGACTTCCACGACACTGTACACAAGAAGTTAGACTGATTGCAAAATCAATGGCGAACGGGCATAATCATAAACAAAACAAAAATCAAAAAACAAAAACAAAAACAAAACAAAACAAAAAAAAAAAAAAAAAAAAAAAAAAAAAACCACACACACAAAAAAACAGAGCTGTCAAAAGCTAAATAACTGAAAGACGGTGTCAGATGCAAAACAAACAGGAATGAAATGAAGTAGTAAATGCTCTGACCCGTATGGTACAGATGCATATAATTGATATTTGTACTTTTCTTTCGTCACCAACAATCCAGTGATATGTTTACTATGGAAAATATTACAAAAAGAATATAATTAAAGGTTTGGACACTCTCATGGAAACTTTCACAACTATGCATGCAGAACGTTGCTACTTTCACCTTACGTGAATGTGAAACTTTGGTGTCACCTGTCATGACATGCCACCCACGCCCCCCCCCCCCCCCCCCCAATTGAAAATTCTGAGAACATGTTAAATTGTCCATTAAAAATGTGCTAAATGATATAGTTACAGTTCAGCCACTACTTCCAGGCCTCTTTACAAAATTCACGCGATAGCCATCTTAGAAGAAATACCCGGCCCTGTGCATAGCGCAGACCTATTCATGGTGACTAGATCGATTCAGAAGGAACCCCAAAAATGTTCTATATTGTAATTATTTTAATTTTATATCATATTTGATCAAGAAGTTAACCTAGTAATTTACTTCCATTTATTGCTCTGTACATTTCAAATGCCAGAGAAAAACACAAATGAGTCCAGATGGAAGGAATAGGTCATGGAAATGTGTCTACATGTATAATGTCTACACATGTAGGCTGGCCGTTCTCAGCTGCAAAGCCACGTATGCATACATCCGCACGTGTTTAAGGTCTATAAAAAACTGTTCAGTCAAAATAGGCCTACCAACATAAATTGGCAATTTGTTTCGAATAAAATTTCCGTACATCATCTAACGTTTACAATACATATAAAAATAATTCAAACCCGAAGTGACACCAATCATATTATGAATCCACAATAGGCCCATATATATATATATATATATATATATATATATATATATATATATATATATATATATATATATATATATATATATATGCCTATGTATACATTTAAGCTTTGTTACGAGTGGAGAGGACACAGACACATTAATCTGTAGGCCTAGTGTGTTAAGTCTCTCTCGCGTCTCTCGAAAAATACCTTATATAAATAACATCCCAATACCTTACATTTTATGAAAAATTTTCCAAACAATTTAATGACCTAGGCCTATAGGCATTAGAGCTGGACACGTGTGTGTAGGGGGGGGGGTCTAGTTGTTCTGCTTTCCCTACCAACCCTGTGTAAAGTTCATCTACCTCATTTTTTTTTTTTTTTTTTGAAAATAAGTCGGGCCTAATTACCTAATTAAAAAATGTATCCGCACATAAAAAGGCAAGATTGAGACTTTACGGAGTAAAATGATTTTAGGCTTAGAGGCCTACGGGAATTTGTACACAAACATTATATATGTTCTAGGCATGCGTTTCACAGCGGCCTCTACAATTGTTTTTTTTTTTTTTTTTTTGAAACTTAGGTAGGCCTATAGGCTCCAAATTTTCTATCATTTCTATTCTAATATAGCAAAGAACGACCCAAATCTGAAAAAGGTTGCTTTCAAAGGCCTATATATTCCTAGTTTTTAAAGACAGTTTTTTGGCTTAGTTTATTATTATATGGTAAGCCCCGCCTGATGCATTTATAGATCTGATCTGACTCCTAGGGACTGTTTAAATGCCTTTTTATATTTATCCATTAAAATGGCACTATTGCAATGACGATCTGAATAATAAATATGGTGACTGAGTTAGGTCTTCAGTATTAACAGTAACTCTATTATTATCATTTAAGTTCTAGTAATTTATTAGAACATGGTATTAAATTAACAACTGTTAGTTTAATACCATGCACCTACATCAGTGCGAGTAATATGCCTAGCCAAAGTTGGATTTAAGTTTTTAATAGAGTTAAAGTTTTAATAGTAAAAATAGATCTCAATGACCAACTATGTTAATGTTCACACCGGCAAACGATGAAGTTGTGTCCCTCTCTGTGTGGAAAAACGACTGGTCCCTTTGATCTTGGAAGCAATCAAGTGGTTCCTGCCAGTTTTCAGCGCAGTGTGTGGTGAACAGCGCGGAGATTACACATTTATATAATGTGCATTGTGACTGTAACATCAAATACAACACGAACACAACTAATATGGAAGTAGGGTGAACCTAGAATGTGAGCGGAACATTTTTGTTTGGTGGACTAATCTCTTTTGAAGATAACACTGCTTGCGACACCCCAGAAATGACATCAATATGTACATGTTCTGGGTCGCCCATGTATTTAAGTGTCACGTGGTGTAAATCTGATAACTACGCAATGTCTCATAGACTGGTTCCTGGCTGTGCGTCTCGCAACTTTCCCTTTTTACTACAGGGAACCAGAGTGTTGAGGGATAATTTCCCCCAGTAGAAGCAAGGTTCCCAGGGAAAAAAACGATGTAGTTTGTCATTGGAAATCTATCAGATTGTCAGCAAACCAGTCTACTTTGGGAAAAGCGATGGCCGCCATTAGCATGGATTTTCAACTCCATAGGGTGATGTCTGAATGGGATTGAATGTGTAAGATTATGTTCATTTCTATTCATTTTAACCATTTTTAATTAACACGCGTGTTATCTATGGTATCCATTCGCTCGCTAATATTTCCGATATCAGAAGACATGGGTATATTGAAGGGCTTCAAGGTACCAACATCCGGGTAGTTCTGTGGCTGCCCGATGAGCATGTAACTAAACCGTGATTTAAGCAATGTGCACGGACCGAATGGCAATTGAAAGCGCCATGCACACACGTAACAAGGGAACGTATAACTAATTCTAAAATGATTGAGGATGCATGACAGCAAGTGACCAAAGACATTGCAGGATTCAGGTCACCGGACCAGTTTTACCAGTTTGAGTTGATATGACTCAAATGGTCTAAAAAGTGCCGCAGATCTACTTGTCACACACACACCCTTCCCTAGTCCCCACTGTTGGTGCAGAATATTGTGAAATTGATTTTTGTTTTTTGTTTTCATTGACATAATTTTTTTTTTGGGGGGGGGGTATATCCTTTTAATATATGGTATTTAGCGATGATTAAACAAAGGACACATAAAAATCACCAATAAATCTTGCTTAAAGCAACCAAATTTAGGCCTAACGGTTAATTTGCGTTCATCACCACAAGATTGCTCTGCAAAACATAGTATAGCCTATGTGTGGGTTTGCTCAATTTTCAGAACAGGTAAATGACCGCTGGAACATTGACGACACTTTGAGGATTTTGTGGAAATATTAGTTGTTTTTTGTGAGGTTTGTGAAGAATATTGAAGGACGTTTATGCAGTAACATTTCAGAATAAGCTTTAAAGTGATGCTCTCGGTGCCTGGGCTGCCCAAACTATATTGATTCTACGACCAACACCTCAAAGGGTCATTTTCAAGCTCTGCCGTCGCTACTATAAACGTAAACGTGATCGCCTAAAAAGATACATAATTTTCCTATAAAGGGTAAACTACTCCGATGACGTCACACTCCTGCTCCTCTGGACGTTATTTGTGCTCCACTTTTGTGACCAACTGCCTTCTTAGAACGTTTGGGGCAGGATATACGAACAAGAAATGCAGTGACTAAATGAATGCATTGATTTTATCATTGGATTTACAGTTGGGTCACCTTGTTGCCAACTTTATAAGACCTTTCCACGAGAATCATTCATTAAAATAATAAAATAAAATGGAAGCTCCATCTGTTGAACAAGTACTGTAGTTCTAGAAATGTTCGCGCTCTACTTAATTTCGCGCTTTCTGCGCTAAGACTTGATGCGCGAAAATAAGTTACGCCCAAATTAATTGACATAATGAAAGATATAGATAGACAAGCCATTGATGCGCTAAAATAAAAATGCGCAAATATTTTCCAATTTACGGAAAAACAGATTTGCAACAAATTAACCACAAGTGGAAATTTTTGGAACTACAGTAAATGCCTAGAGATCCTGAGAAATGTCCCTCTGTTATTTCCAAGCAATTAGTTCAGCCATTTTCGAGATTCTTTATTAACTGTTAATCAAAACTATATAAATAAATATGAAAGGCATGAAATTAACATCAGTGCAACTATTTGTACAAATCTGGTCAAAGCCACTCAAGGTGGGTCCCCTCATACCCCAGGTCAAAACAGTGCAATGTGAACTGAAGTAAAAACTTTTTGATGTTCTAAATAGGATCTCCTCATTTGAAACTATAACCTGACTTAATGTTTTTCTCATAAATTTATATAGATTTACTTATTTTATTATCTTATCTAATGTAACATGACGGGACATATGTCAAAACGTGAGCCAGAACTGTAGCATGTGGTGGTTGGCACGTATTGCATCATCGCCACATGAAAAAACGTGACCCTTATGAAGTAGGGAGTCCTACCTTGTAGGTCAGCGCAAATTTTCCCGATTTTAATCAGATAAGGGAGCCAGTTGTTGTATTTTTAGACGCATTAGAGCAAAGTACAGTTTTTATCATGTCTGTAAAAAGGGTACTTTAACGGAAGCACGGCGCGCTTTGTTAAACTATTTAATCACACATTTTAACAAAAGTCAAGATGATCTGAATTAACATAGCGGCACCAGATTATATTATTTGTGAAATGAGCTTCCATTCAAGCATCAACAGGCCTGCCGTTGCAAGGACCACGAGAACTTTCGAAGTCAGCAAGTTTCCTAGGCGTGCGTAAGCGCATTGCACTAAAGGGCTGAGAAGGAAACCGTTTGTCTCAATCAAACCTTGGAACTTAAAGAGTTAAGGTACAGCAGATTTCATGACTTATGCGTACACTGGCCCCAAATTTGTACGTAACAAACTGGCTACACCGCTCGTTTATTGATCTGTACAGTCGTAAATGTGTCATAATATAAGGAAAAAAACTAAGCTGATGGTACTTAGAATTATATTTATTTTATCTGTTGGGTGTCTTCAAGTGTCATTGACTGGTTAACTCGGCAAACCTGCAAGGTACGCATGGTAGGTGAACTCATGTTCTCTGTTGGTACTTGCCTTGGTCACACTGAAAGTCCAAACCTCTAAAAAGCATTGCTGTTTCTAAATATGAAATTTTGCATCCAGTGCTCCTTTATAAATCTTTGATTTAAAATATGTGTGGGGGCATTGATGGGGGACAAATGCATTTTCACGGAATATTACTTGTCGATACTTTGATGAGATGTGCTACATTTATCACAGTGCATCTAAACGACAGTACGTGGATCAACAGATGTTTTTCAATTCGGCCAGGCTTGCATCGCTGCTCTTTTGGTCGCCAGTTTTATAAGGTTTTAGAGCGATTGATTATGCAATCACAAAGCATTTTGTGTTTGTCTTTTATTGCTTGTGGTTAATAATGATTACTGCAGCTGGAGGGTTCCCTGAAGTGACACAATATAATGCCACATAAGCTTTAAATAAAACTCCATCAACTTGGTACAGTGTACATTAATTGCTTCATGGTGACTGTTGAGTCGCTTTCCGTAATTATTTAATAACACATTTAGTAAGTTGTCAAGTGTAAATCGGTGCTTCAAAGTTGTCTGGAAAGCTCTGCCACCAAGTGGGGCCAGTGTACGCGTAAGTCATGAACTATGCCTGCATGGGCTAATGACAATTGCATTTTTGTGAGGGGGAGCGGGGGGCGGGGGGCTTTCAAGAGGAATTTTGTGACTACGTGAACCATGCGCTGTCTACAATCCTCCTTACGTTCACGTTTAGTGTGCTTAGAGGTGAAAACTTGATAATATAGTATAATATATAAAATAAAACTGAACTACGGTTTTTGGTTTTTGTAAGTTTGTAAACTATTGTTTCAAAATAAAAAGAAAAACGCCAGCAACCTCTAAGAATATTCAACTTCTTTGGAATCCAAAATGTATATACGTTGTGGCCCACACGTATCACTTCTTGTCTCAATTGGCGGCATGATTATGGCTATCTCCGTTTTACCATTCAAGCCGGGGCTATTTCATGTATAATGAAACGGTGAAGCAACATGGTCATTTCTTTCCACCAATGGGGTACCTACTCCTGTGGCCGCTGTTATGGGGGGTCACTAACTCTATATGGTCTTCATTTTTTTGCATGCGAAGATCATGTTCATTCTTAATTTATATGCTGTAACATGATATCCCCTGTATGTTGCCATATTTTTGGCAGAAGGGGTTATCCTTTTTGGCAAACAGATAAAATCCAAAAGGCAACTTGTTAACACACTGAAAGAATACTTGGTCTCCAACAACAAATTTCCTTGGCATAGATTTGGTCCTTAACATTCACATGTGTGTGAGTGCAGTCAACATATGGTAAGTTAAAAGGGGATGAATTCACGTATCATTGTTAACTACTACCGAAATACCCAGCATAAGATAGAGTCCAGATAAAGAATGAAACGGATTGGACTGAGGCAACATCTTTCCTCAGCATGATTTGGAAGCAATATGCCCATATTGCACTGTTGACCTGGACAATTCATACCCTCCCTATAACTTTCAAAAACGTAAAAATTCTTGTTACACGAATATTGAATCTAGTCTAGTGATGATATTTGAACAATGTTTGACTTCATCTTAATTAGCATGAAAAGATTACTTTTTATGTATACTTGCTGAAAAATGTAATTAATTGAATGTAAACGTCACACCCAAGACAGGTCATATTTTAATGATTTTTCAGACAAGTCACGCTCAGGACAATTGATGTTCCAATGTCTTCAGGGTCTTTATAAAATCATTCCCAAACGGCTAGAGGCAAAGTCCAAATTAACAAATACAATCCCTTGGTATCTTGGCTGGAATGACTTTAGTCGTATACAGGACATTAATAATCGAAACAAAGTTTAGAACTCTGTGAAGTATTGCTCCTCCAATCGTTGGTATAGTCTATTTTTCTGTGCTTAGGAACTGACGAGACGATCTTCTGCACAAGATATTTCACACTGCATTTCATTTCTTTCATACAAATGCTCGGGCAATGCTTGTTAAGGCTTACCTTTTGCAGTTGTGCTCATGTTGTATCTCTACAATGCCTTTATTTTTCACATGCGATGTATATGTTCGACTTCTGTTCTTCTCTTCTGTGAGCAGTTTTGTTCATTGCACTGTCAAATCGGCTAGCAATGAAATCCAAAATAGAAATTTAGTACCTACACTTGATGAGCTGTTTAGTTTATTCTCGACAGTTGATACAAAGTTTTTCTAAGGGTGGACAAAACACATGGAACTTTTCCAGTAATAGGATCAAGCGTCAGAAGAAACATATCCCCATTCTTTGACATATCTGATGTGCTTATTCAAAGGCACGGATATTGAAAGCAAATCAAGTTGTTATAGAAGGACCCCACAAGGGTCAAATTATCCCTAGATGAGCCACTTAGTTAATTGCACATCACTCCGTGGGACAGGTTTAGCTAGACATCCCTGTTAAGCAAAACGCATGGAAAGCTACCAGCGAGAATCTCACCGGAGGCCTGCATCAACCAAGTGGCAAATACAGTCAACCTATCATTAGTAAAGGTCATTGAGACTTTGGTTATGAACCAAACGCTTTGAACCCAAAACCTGTACATCCGCTATGTGACAGCTGCTGCAAATTGCTATACAGGAGTTGGTTCTGTGCACTTCTAAAGTGGCTTTCTGCCTAGTCTGCCTACAGCTTTAGTGATTGTGTTAGCCAATGCATATAGCAAGCTGATTTATGATTTGGTGAAGAAATCGAAGCCAGTTTTTGCTAATTACATAATGGAGGGCATGGCCACCACGCATGGCCACAGAATTGCGAGACACCCACCTCATCATTAGGTATTGTTGACAATAATCCAACATTTTTTTTTTCTAAAATAATCCTAATTCTGTAATCCTTAGCTTGTCAATACTCTAATAATACTTTATTCAGACAAATAAAACACTCCAATTAGCCTTTTGTGGAGCAAATATTGTAATGAATAATCTGTAACAAGGCACGACAATTTAATGATCCTAAAACCCAAACACGGTTATACCATTTGCACCCTGGTAGAGCTTATACTACTTTAAATAAGGGATGCAGTTTGGCCAAAACATCAAGCTTTTAAAACGAGAGACGAAAGAAAGAAAGAAAGAAAGAAAGAAAGAAAGAAAGAAAGAAAGAAAGAAAGAAAGAAAGAAAGAAAGAAAGAAAGAAAGAAAGAAAGAAAGAAAGAAAGAAAACAGGAAAGCAGTGTAGTCCATCAGGAAGAAAGATTAGGGCAGCGTATCTGAACATGCGAAACAGGGAAAAATATGTCGCAAATGGAATGACTGGTACACCAATTTGTGATGTATACCATTTAAACACGAGCAGCTTCAGTTACAGTATTTTATATCTGACGAGGAGAGTGTGCAAGTGCATAGTGTTTATCTTTTGTGCTTCATATGTGCATATTGGAAGACTAATAGTACAGATATACTGAACACAAACAATATATTATACAGGATGAAAAGTGAAGTGGATTTTAAATGTACATTTCATGCAACTAATCATCAGCCAAATGGCAAAGAAGTGGGAAAAATATTGTCAGACTTTAGTACAATATGCTTGCAGTTCTATTCTACAATGCTTCAAAGAATCGCTTTGTACATGCTATGCTGTTTTAACGTAAAGCACCCCCCTGAAACACCATTTGAAGGCTGAATATTGGTGACTATGTAAGAGGTAGACCACTCTAATAAATGTTTATTAGACATAGCAATATGTATTTACTGTTTGGTGATCTCGAAGACTATAGAAGTATTTCTGTACGTCATGTTAAGTGGACATAGCAATCGGTATTTACTGTTTTATAACCATGAAGATTAAAGAAGTATTCTTATATGCCATGCCAATTAGAAATTACAATCAGGATTTCCTGTTTGATGATCTTGATGTTAAAAGACGTGTACCAATATTTGATATTTGGAATAGTCAATCTGAACATAGTATACCATAAGTATGCTTAGAACTTAATTTGGATACAAAATGTGTTCGGTAGATGCACAAGCAGATAAGCATGTAAAAAATAATTTAAAGAATATGCATGTGTGGATAAACACAAAGTATTCAACAAAATATTTAATGTCAAGTACCAAAGCTGCACGAACAAGATTTTTGCACGCTAGGTTATTGCCAATAACCATATTTTATGTTTATCAGGGACAAAACACTTAAGAAAGGTATCTGACGTAAGTGACACACTGCCATAAATAAACTGGAAGCAATGTGTTTAGTTAAACTTGCACAAACACGCTGGATTTGTTCAAGCACACGCTTAATTGAATGTGGAGAGTGCAATCTCAGTGTGAAGATACACACGCCCACCCCACCCCAAAAAGGGGTGGGGATAAGAGGAACATGGTATGTTGTTCATTCTATAAGACTAACTGCAAAAAGAAAGTTTGCTATCACAACTAATGACCCGCTGTGCATTATCCTTGAAAAAAAAAGAGGAAAATTTTATCATGTGGCTGCAGGATTTTGTAATAACTATGTACAAGTGTGCAATGTGATTCTTCAGAGTTGGCCATCACTTTCAGGCCTCTTTACCAGAGGCTACAACTGATTTCCAAAGTCACTCTTTCAGACAAATCGAAATGAATGAACTGTATGTTGTTTTAAAATGCAGAATTCATTTTGCCGCAAAAGCAAATACAACATAAAAAACCAAGCATATTAGGACTTTGATACTAACCGATGAAGTTCCCGCTAAACCATCACCCTAGACATAGTAGCGCCAAAATATACCTTTACCCATCCCATTTTGATTGGACTTCCCTTCCAAGAAATTGTACTATCCTCTGAAGTGGGAGTTTGTATTGAAACAAAAATACACACACACACATCGATCCAAATTCATCTAGTTCCACAAGTAAACTTTCAGCCCTTTCATACTCGAACACTACTTAGCAACACGCTACAATTAACTCCAATGGGTACATATGTGTATGCCCCTTACCCCACTCCCAATCTTACCCCTGCAAAAAGTAAAGGTTACGTTAATTTAAAATCAAACATTTCTAAAGTATCAATGTACAGTATAAGAAAAAAAGTGTCATTGTGTGTAATAAACATATTTTCACACAGACAGATGTATTGTATATATAATTATATATATAAATATATATATACATATATATGTGCAAATATATATATATATATATATATATATATATATATATATATATATATATATATATATATATATATATATATATATATGTCAGTTTGGCACAAAATTTATCCCTCTAGAAAAAAGACTTGGAATATATCACGATGTTGATAAGTAAATATATAGGTTCATAAGTTTTTTTTTGGTGGAACCAAGCTTGCATGTACATGAATTTGATATTTCAATACTGCAGGAAAGGATACTATTGACCAAACTAAAGATAAAGCATATTTCCCAAAAGGTATTTACGGTTTAACTCAAACGCAATTAGGTCTCCATCAATATACCTGAACGTTAGTAGCTTTTGCCCAAGCAAAGAAATCCTAAGGTGTTTTGAATATAGAATGTACTGAACGAGCATACATAATTTATGCTGCCTCAGTCCGTTAGTCTTGTTTTCATGACGTATTTTTGCAGCTAAAAATTGCACAAAGGTCAAACATTGCGGATGCATTTTCATTAGCAATACGGTTTGATGTCAAAATGGCAAGAACTACACCCTGCTGTTTCCAAGGCATATATTGATTATCTTAAGGTTAACAAGGCATATGTTGATTACCTTGTTGTTTACAAAGCATAAATTTATTACATTTTCCATGACATGTGATTCAAATTATTGCAGGTGAGCACTACTGCCCTGCATCTCTACAAATCCAAGACATGGCTGGTAGTGTGAAATAAATAAGGATTGTTTGTGAAACGGATTGACCATTTTAGCAACTTGTGCTATCGTAAAAGAAAATGGTGCTTTCTGAACTGTTGCCAAGCAAGACTTTTAAAAAACATTTTATACAACTTGAATGTGAAATAACTCTTATGTCTGTTTCATAGGCGGGAGTTTAGATTCAAATCAGTGTTGACCTGAAAAAGATGAAATTTGTCTCAAGTCCGAAATATTGATTTCTTCAGACAAGTATTTTGGATCGGGGGTCAAGTTTGACATGTGGTATCATTATGACATATCATATCTGATGTCTTTAGGAGCAGTTTGGTAATCTTTATTTCAGCCAGCTCTTTTGCCTGTACTGTGGAAAAGTTTGAAATGGTGTGCTATAGTCTTTATTATTATCCCCCGTGATGTGGATTTAAAGTCCGTTGGTGTTTGCCAGGGCCCTTTCTGAGAATTCACCATGCCTCACCACTTCCATTTATTTATGCCAGGCATACATCATATCACAGAGATCCCTCTGATAGCTTTTGCATGGCCAAACATCATTAAAAAATATAGCAGGCATATTTTCTTTTTGATGTCAACTCAGCTGCGTCAGAGATGAGTAACAACAAAAGCATGACAGGCCTACCATGTATGTTTTTCTCTTTTGTGTAAGGAATACATTTTGGGTTTGGCCTATATGTTTTGGAAAAAAAATAAAATCTGTTATTAAGGAAAACCATTTCAAAGGTTGAGAGGACCGGTTTCAAAGCAACATTTGCCTTTTGTGGGTAGCTGCCTGTATCAAGTCAAAAATGAAACTTATCTCAATTTGATGTTTGATGATAATTGTGGATCTTTTGGTTTTGTTACATATTCACTTACAAAAACTTGTGTTCATGATTTGTTGATCATGGCTTTTGCAACAGTGCATCCTTTGCTAATGTATATATGCAGTGAAAACTCATTATAGTTACACCATATGTTTCCTTAGAAATGTGTCGGATAACTGAATATGTCAGATAAATGAATCAAATAACAAAGAAAATGAAATTTATCCCCTGAAAATTTGTGTCATAATATTGAATATGTCGGATATTTGAGTGTCGTTATAATGAGGTTTCACTGTACATGAATTTTACCCTGATAGAGTTGAACAGGGGTTAGTGAACTCGGAGCAAAGCTCGATTCCATTAAAACTAATTTTTGCGGTTTACCGGGGCATAGCTCGACTACCTTAAAACTAGTCTTTGCGGTGATACAGCAATAAACCTCTCGTAACACCCTTATTAATTTACCAGGTATACCATAAGGAGATACACTGGGACTAATCTAAGCTGGTTACCGTACAAATGTGGACCTTTGACAAAGGTTACAGTTAGCTGTACAAAAACCTACCTTAAATAACTACCAAAAAACAAACAAACAAACAAACAAACAAAAACAAAAAAGAACAAAAAAATCAAAAACAAAAACGAAAAAAAAAAAAACAAAAAAAAAACAAAACAAAAAAAAAAAAAAAAAAAAAAACCAACAACAAAAACGTGAATATAACAAAAAAGGAAGAGAAATACACTTTTGAATTAAAATGCCTTGGTTTTTTCTTGATGTTTCCAGTGTCTCCTTTTTTTTGCTTCTTATGTGGTGTGTTTCATCCTTTTTTGTATATTTTTTCTTTTACTTTATTCATTATTATATTTGTTGATTTCCAATTAAAATTGTTTCTTCACGGCAAGCGTCAAGACTGACTGACACACATATAGTGCTGCTACAGTGAAAGTGACGCTATTAAATATGGACTTGATGTTGTTCCAGAGCATTTTTGAAGCTGAGTTTGATGTTTTAACAGAACAGCAATAAATGTAAAAGAGGTTCAAGAAAAACAGTCGAAAAAAGTTCAAGTTTCCACCATTTTTCACTCTTTGGTGGGATATTTTTACCATCAATAGTACGTTTTCTAACAGGAAGATTGCTATGCAATGATGGACCTTAAACAAGTCTTGATACAATGAAAAAAAAATGTGAAAATTTCAATATCAATTGTGTTGTTGTTGTTGTTGTTGTTGTTGTTGTCGTTGTTGTTTGTCCTGTAAAGTGTTATAGCAGGTAAGAAGAGTACCCTTGGTAGAATGTATTGTTGTGGAGAACTTATGCAGAGACCAACCATTATTTAAAACATGCATTAAAATATACCTTGTTCTTCCCTTCCGCTTTTACCCTGGGTGTGTTGGGCCCTTTGTTGGAGCTTTTAGTGCCGATAGGGGGCGTCCATCGACACCCCCGACTTCCCCTCGCTATAGGCCTGCATATGATAACATATGGCACAGCAGTTTTTACAAACGCGTTTACACAACTAAACACTAAGTTCGGTTGCAACATAACATATACAGACTAAAACCATACAAAAGAGGATGCATGGGTTTTTGGCCCTGCTGCAGCTATCATGGGATCGCTCCTTTTAGCATTACGTTGCATAATGCTGAGGGTATTCACTTTCATCAAAAAATTAATATATCGCGGTGCTCCATGGCAGTAGGAACTAGACATTTTCGTTGAATATGAATGCATATCAATACAACATAATCAAACTAAATTAGACATAGAGACAATAAAGTGCAAGTCCCTTCACATTATACTAGATGTCAGTTATGATGAAATGCGATATCAACGCAATGTGAGCTTATCACTATTTCTCTGACGGATATAGGTTACCAAGCCATGCCTGTTTCATGTTCTACAGTCTTGAACTTTTAAAAGTGGCCAAAATGGCACTGCCTGATATTTGTGAGGCTTCCAACAAGGTTTGGCATCCTTGAGGCCTCTTCAAACTTTAGCAGCTTGGTTAATCTGATAATCTTACTACCTCGGTTGCGGGTTATCTTTCTAATTGTTTCCAACGAGTTGCTATTTCTGATCGACGGTACCGCCTTGCTACCAACCAAGGCTCTCTGGTCAAACTATATTCTCCGATGGCCCATCCGATTCCCTAATAGGTTGTGCGTTGTTTGATACTTTCATATACTGTCTCATCTTGATTCTTTTTTCTTAAATGCTGCCAGAATATACAGTGGTGCTTTGAAACACACATCACATAGCTTGCTGCATGAACTTGAATTCTTGAAATTATGCATAGATACTTTACAGGTGTCCTGTCCTACAAAATATACCAAATAGTTAAGAAAAAACATAACCCACATTTATAAATTTCCACTAAAAGTGACAGCAAAAGATTCAGTAGTTATCAAAATATCAACATTTGCCGCCTTGCGATACCAATGTAAAGAAATAAATTTCACTCCATACTTGAGACAGGCATAAAAGACAACTGGTGGTTTTCACAGGTTTTCTCAACCTTTGACAAAATTCTTCCATAACTACAGACTTTAGTGTGTCCAAAACATATAGGCCGAGCCACCTAAAACCAATATTTTATTACTCGTGACAAAGATAAAAAGAGACATGGTATAGGTCTGTAACTCTTTGGTTCTCCTGACTTGTCAGTCAGCTGAGTGTACAGCAAAATAAGCAAGTTGGCCTACATCGTCCTTGCGATGTTTATGAATCTGGAACATTATAAATACGCTCTCCCTCTATTGTAACCATGAGTAGGAGAAAATATATCCACAGCACAACACAGCTAATGAAGTATTTGTCGATTAGTTCAGACTCCATTGGCCAGATTCGTGAATTTCAATGAACAATGACAGCAAAGGAATTCAACAGTTATCCAAACATAAAAATTTGTATTCTAATACCAATGTGAAGAAACATATTTCACTCCTAACTCGAGACAGGCAGTCACCTATAAAAGGCATTTGGTGGTTGTAAACTGCTATTCTCAACTTTGGAAATTGTGCCAAGGATCAAAAAAGACACTGTAGGACTGAAATATTTTGGTTCTCTTGATTGGTTAGTCACATGAAGATTTACTCTTTCCTCTCCCGTCTTATGTGATCCTTCTTCTCTTTCTGGCCATACGCTCTGACTATCAAGATCTGTATGTCTCATTAGGTGTGAGCGTCGCGTTTGGTCCATTCTTTTCTACCAACAGCAATTAGACAGTGGAATATACCCTCCATCTGACATTAGACAATTCATTTCCTTACAAGTATCTACATATAAACTGACCCGTATCTTCATGGTGATGTTTTTGCTACTATTGGTCACTCCCAATTATGCCTGAAATAATATATTCCTGTATGTGCATGAATGATACAACTGTTCAAGCCAATTTACTGAAATAGACCTATAATTTCAAACAAAACTTTTTGCATTCTGTCATGTGAAAACTAGATAAGTTTTTTTCCCCCCTATGGACCTTTGCACTTACGTTTTGGTCTCTTTTGGGTAAATACGAACTATAAATCTATATGTTTCAGCTATACATACCAAGGAACATTGCCTTTGGTCGGAATTGACTTGGATTTGTTTCGTTTGGATATGGTAATCACACTGTCTAATAGATTAAAAACGGGCTTTCCCAAAATGACCATCCTCCCAGGCTTTAAATTTCCAATTGCATTGTTCACAGAAAGGAATTCTTCAAGACTGTTATATTGTCATTTGCTCCCGGGGTCAGCCTTAATCTTATTATTCTTATTGGTAGTGATAATAGACTAGTCCAAATATTCCTCTATGGCCAGTAATGATTTGTCTGATCGTCAGAATACCCAAATGTATAAGCCCTTTTAACAGGTCACCATATATACTAGACAGTTAAATGACTAATTTATCATGTAATTTCAATAGTCATGGGCTGAGTTGATTTATTTGTATTACTTACTCCTTTAAAGCAGCTAAATGCTATTATTTCATGTTTGCATTACATTGTATCCGTTACTTTTACATTTTACATAACCAGACTGGCGTTGACAATTTGCTTCTATGTAACATTGAGAATTGTTTTGGTAACAATTGTACCGTACGGCTTGTCATGTATTAATTTGTGGGTCACCTTGGATCCATGTATTGAAGATAACAACTTATTAATCATTTCGACCCACTGAAGGTTTACCTAGATAACCAAAATATGTTAAAACGTATGTGATACTGGCACATGTGGGGCTCGTGATCATTGCCCTTTAACCGATACAGGCTACCAATCCATGACTCTCTAGTGTTTTAAACAGTCACTGTCTTCCAGTAATCGCCCATTTAGGTGCAACATGGGTATGAACAGACAGATTATAGACTTTGTATGTTAAAGTTCCACATACCTGAATTTTGATTTACATGTCAGACACAATTTACAATTATTTCATACTACAGTCCTCCCATGACCTTAAGTCTGTGATATTGACTTTCTCTATCGTCATGACGACAGGGCCTTATTGTGGCTTTATCATATGGGCAATATATGTCAATGGTCCCAAATTTCAAAGTATATAAACGGGGACACAAACACTTTATTGACACAAAGAGGTCAATGTTGACCAATAAATCAAAGGATACTCCCCAGTGAGTACAACCAAACCTACGCTGATAACGTGTGACCTTAGTAGGATTATAAAAAGAAACGGGGAATTTTACTTTTTATGTTGACAGTTGTGGTCGAAATTCCCCATTTCAAATCTGTTATCTTTTGTTCAGAACCATATTTATTGGGCGTTGTAACGTTGACTTGCAGCATAGAGTTTGTGTTCCTGTATTGGTGGCCTGGCTTGAATTCACTTCAAGATATTGTTTTTATTATAGGGACACAACAACATCACATAATTAATATCTTCCCATCGAGATCATCTTGGACAAGGACTGCTCATAAGCAGAAATTGGGAAAATCATTTTGCTGCCAGATGTTTTTAGTTATGAGGAACAGGAGTGCGACTGAAAAGGTAAGTTGATCAACTGTAGGCAATACTGCATCTGCCGTAGTCACACAGCTATGTAGTATTTCACCAGCCATGCCCCTTGGAAGCTGTGGTTGGCCGCAGGAGGTTAGAAACAGACAATCATGCTGAAACCGGTCTACTGCCTTTAGACTTACAGGCCATAGAAGCAGTTGTTCTATTAGATTTAAAATGTGAACTGTCACCAAATGTGAATTCAGGTTAAGAATAAAAACTATCACTATACGTGCAGTGAAAATCATGCAGCTTACTTTTTATGCTTATATTTTCCTGCCATGCTGATTGAATGAATTGGAGTTTACGTACACTGGTTTAAACATATTTTATGTCAGCACGAAATAGAATTGAGGAACAATTGCAACCTGGAAACCTCCCCAGGTTATACAGCGACAGAAGGGAGCCTTGTGCATATATATATATATATATATATATATATATATATATATATATATATATATATATATATATATATATATATATATATATATATATATATATATATATATATATATATATATTAAATCAATACACTCAGTACCATACCATCCAACTTGAAAATCGAGAACCTTCGGTATTCTGGAGCGAAAAATATCCTTGCAACTGGATATCTGGTTTTATGCAGAGAATACTTTATTGCATGTTGGTAGGCCTAAAAATCTCTCCCGTTAGCAAGAACAAATACATATATCACACTGGTAAAACATCGAAAGATTTCTATCCACTGTTTGTCAATACCTCCTGGATAACACCAATAATGGCGATCTCGTTTGAGCAATTGCACACACGCCACTTGTGTGCACATGCTGTCGAACATCATGAAATACATACATGCTGAAATAAGCATTTTGCATCATTTGCTTCATATCGCCATACCAACATTATGACTACAAAGAAGGGAGGAGCCTTTGTTCGTTTAAATAACTGAGCATGGAAAGAAGACCATGAAATAACATAACGCTGTTTACAGTGTATATCCATCACATTCAATGAATTTGACTCTTCCCGCGGCTCATGTCCACACGTTTCGTTTACTGTGCGTCTTTCTCCTTTAGCATAGGTGCTGCGGGATGTTTCTGCATTAATGTTCAATAATGAAGGGCTAAAATAATCTTGTTGCGTCCCATTCCACCCTGGACAGTGATGCTACCCATAGTAGAGAGTGTCAGTGTTATTTCTCTTACTTTAACAATCAAAGTATTCTTGATTTTTTTCTGTCTTTCATCCTAAAGCTATTTTACCAGTGTAAATGACAACACCTAACATTTGTGGTTAACACCTAATTTTTATGTTCTTCCTTTCATCAGCCAAGTGAAAGAGACAGGAAAAAGTATCACAATTACTAACATCAGGCAAAGGTAACATTTACACCTGTCAAATTGAGTACATTATTGCCATTTCCAGTGAAAATATTTTCTTATCATTTTTGATCATTTTCACTTTGTTGTATAAGGGAATCATGACAAGCACAGTGTCTGCAAAGAGTAAGCCTTGCTATCAAGGTGTATTATCCAAATGCAAAATTAAAACCTGTCACATATTTGTTTTGGAAGTATGGTGCTTTCTGATAAGAGAGGAAACACCTGTGTCTCTCCTTATAGAAAGTACCAAGAGCAGTCAATGTTCTTCATGGATTGGATATGGCCATTGGTGCCTTTAATCCCTTTCCACATGGCTAACTGGCATTGGACCACTGTTGACCTTTATAACAGCCTTCCCAATATAGTCATTGGCGATGCTTCATTAGAATATGGCCCAGTTGACAGCACAGTTAGGTTTATAAGCTGTTTAAAAGGCGCTATAAATACAAGTCCCTGCTCTGGCTAAGGCTAGGCATAAAAAAAATCAGGAAACATATGTCCAAAAGCCCTACACAAAAAGTATCTCTATCAGAAAGGGTTTCAACTTGCCCTAGATGTATCTACAGTGAACTGGACTAAAGGCCACAATTCCCTGAGAGACAAAATGACCCAGTGATGACATTACCGATGTGATAAACAAGTGTGATATGCACACATCTCATATTCTGCAGACATAGGAACATCCAACCCAAAATAATGCCCAATCTCCCAGGCGCTGAGCAGACTTAAGTTTCTGGGTAAAATGCGAGCCGATAGTGTCTGAATTTTGTTGAAGAGAGCCCCAGTTTAAAGTGGCTCACGAGGTGGTGTTAATTTTTTTTCCTTTTCTTTTCTTTTAAACTGTGTTAAGGAATTATTGCATAATTTCTGTAACCTGCAATGTCTGTGAGCCAAACCGTATGCCTTATCCTCGAAACATTGGCAGTAATAGTAACACTCAATGACACAAGTCAAAGTTTGCTTTTTGCATACTAATATTTTGTTTAATGGCTTAAATTTTGCTTCCACAATCTTTTGAATGTTTGCTGTAGAAACATCATTATGGATTTTGTTTAAACATCATTGTGGAGCAAATAGTTTAATTGGGGATAAAGAATTAATGTCAGGCTCAGAGTTGGTATGTCTCTAACTGGTGACTTTATTAAAAACAGTAACATTACAAGGGCCATGGTCTGGCGTTAGTGTAACCACTAGGACATATGGGTGCAGAGCCTATTTACTTGACACGTCTTACAGCTGGTCAGGAATTTATAGAGATTAGTGGAACTGCCTGATGGTGCAGGCAAAACGACTGATGACTCTGTTTATGGAAGAGCCACATATTCAAAGTGGCACAGCCAGATTCCAAAGAAATCACAACATAAATCTGCAAAGAAACATCTTGAGGATAAGCCCCTGGTGAAAGTTTAGGCTTACAGAGATACCCTCTTTTTGTGGGATGCAGCAGATCATTTCATGTTGGGTCATGAAAGCATAAAGCAAAGAGTCGCCATTATAGGAATACTCTGACATCTGGCAAGATCTTATGGATGGACATGGCAAGGACAGCAAAGAAGTGCTATCCAACTTTAGAGGTAACTGTTCATGTAGTAAAACATGGTTGGGTTACAACATATGATGTAACCAAAAACACCAGCATAAGAAGAGCTCACATGGCATCTGCTCCAGTACTGGAGGTTGCTTGCCCATTGACAAAAAAAGAACTGTCATTTGGCGTCTCTTTGTAAAGTAACTTCTGAATTCATGGCTATCTGTACTAAAATATATATTTGCTTCACCCCATCAAAAGTATGCTATTGCAGTAAATTTTGTTTATTGACTGGAAATGGAAATTGATGCAGTTTAAACCCAAGGACAAGACTGGTTCGAATTGGGCTATTCTGGACCTTATAACGGCATTCGTGGTGTGAAAAGTAGGACTCTTCATTAGGATATGGCCAAGTTGGTTCATACATAATGTAAAGCAGGTCAGATGGTTCTCATATAAAAAGTGACTGTGTAACATGATAAACATAACTACTGAGAAAGCTTCCCCATTTTATAGAATAAAGGTTCCTTACTATCCATTCCCAACCAAGCATAGAATTTAATGAATGCTCGAGATTAGTGAAAGGTGTGACATAGAGGTTCTGGGGTTAAAACACAATATCCGCCTCACTACTGCTCTGTCGTAGGTAAACAATGATGACACGGTTTTGCATTGATATGAATAACTTCCTTTTTTTATCATCTCCTGCTTGTAATGAGACCACGGCTCTGCTTTGCATAGGTTATGTTTTAAGCCTCGCATACTGTGTGAGGGTTGCTTTTAGCCTTATTAACCTGATAAATGCATATATTTTGGTGACTTAATAGCAGTATGTACTCTCCTATGTAATAACTACCTGCTATTTCCAAGACATTATTGATGGCAGTACATTTGGTAATGAAGTTAGATATTGTCTGTCGCACAGTGCATATGCCTGAAAGAGATCAAAACATCACTGCAGAACACCTTGATTTTGACAACAACATGTGTCTGTTTATAAATAAGCTGGAAGGCAAGCATCCAAATAACATTTTGTTGCTTGAAACCCCAATGAATATCTAGGATATTTCTTTGATAAACATAGAGTAAAATCTGGAATTCTAACTGATAGGGGTCTCTCCACTTAACGCCGGGCAGGTGTGCCTTTGCAAGTTAAGCTCAGACTACTGATAATTAATTCTTTCTGTGGCGAAAATAATTAGAACACCACTGAACAGTTTGACATCTTGTTCAAATATTGGATCAATTAGAGGGTGATACTTTCACAGCCTGTATTTATGGTAAAAAAGTTTGGTAATACTCACGAAGTGTTTATGTTTCATGTTCGGAACGAGTAGGACTCGAACCTGCAACCTTTAGTACCAGTCGCCTAGCTGAAATGGGAAACGCACATATCCTCTCGACCAAATCCCAAATATGACTCTATGCCATCCCGAGGCTGTTGTCTGCAAATAAATACATATATATATATATATATATATATATAGAGAGAGAGAGAGAGAGAGAGAGATAGATAGATAGATAGATAGATAGATAGATAGATAGATAGATAGATATAATATATATATGCATATACATATATATGTGTGTGTGTGTATAAACACACACACATACATACATATATATATATATATATATATATATACATATATATATATATATATAGATATAGTGAAATTTCCTGGTGCACAAACATGAATTTATTCATGTTGTTGTCACAATGTATTATTATCTTGATTCGAAGGTAGAAGGTAAAATGTTGAGCAAAATAAAGACTACAATATAATGGCAAGGTTATATGAGCCAATCCTTGGGTCCTGTAATATCTAAAATTGTTTTTAGGGTACTTTTTGGGTGTTCAATAATGTACAACATTAGTTTATTCAGCAACAAGCTCAAATTAGTTCCGAACAAGTGCAAATGTTCTATGAACGATTCCAGGCAATTAGTTTTATTCTATGTTTGGCAGTGAGTTATCATTTTCTGGAGTGAAATCCAGAAAAAGTAACTCACGGTAGGTCACATGTCATGACCGGTAGCGCCGCTTCGGCACCCGTCCCCTTGCCGCTGATGCCTACCAGTACCAGACCAACAACGATCCCGACTGAGAGAAAAAAAAGTAACTCGCAATCCAGCCATGTAAGATTTTGTTTATTCTGTGCTTGAATGGGTATTTATCGCCAAAAACATTCCGTAGGCCTACTTACAACGCCTACCTGGTGTACCGTGTTTGTTTGTGTTCGTCGCAGTTATTTACGTCATGCATGATGTATAATCAAACATCCCTCGCGCACATTTGATTTTGTCTAAACGTTAATGCACTACGTCACTGATGCAGGCGCGTCACAATTTACTTGTAATAATGTTTAAGTCACGTGATTTACAGTGACTCCAAGTGAAAAGTCTCCGCTTCAAAATGGCGACACCTAAGCAACAAGAGCGACAATTTTTGTGGTAAATACTCGATTAAACATAGAATAAATAAAATCTTACATGGCAGTGAGTGAGTTACGATTTTTCTCTCACGAGGGATCGTTGTTGGTGGGGAAAATCACTCGTGACCGCAGTAAGATTCTATATAATATTAATTGTACATGCTGTGTTAGTGACATGTGGACCAAACAAGAAATATCTCTCAGATATATGCTATAAAACCCTCTCTTTTTGTGACAAATGTGGTAATGATTTACTAAAATGAGATATAGCTATAGAAAGAGATATATGGAATGTACACTAGAAAATGTATCCTCAAAGCTTCAAATTATTGTGAGTCATATCACAACCATAGAGCTTATATGAATTTAGGAATTTACTTTATATTTGTGGTGTTTGCAAAGCAAGAAAAGACTGGACTAGTATTTTACACAGTTATTGTATTTGTGTCTTTTTATCCAGAACCATTTCCTTGTAGTCATTGCACTATTCTGCAGCCCAAACTCTTAACTCTTTGTAAGCTAGCCTGTCATTGTCCAATCTATTGACATATGAAAGTATTATTGTCCATATTTCACACGTACCTCTCTAGAATTTTGACATAGGCTGTATTAGCCCAAATAATTTAAATGGTCT
Organism: Hermodice carunculata; assembly: GCA_964020975.1. Lineage (NCBI taxonomy): Eukaryota > Metazoa > Annelida > Polychaeta > Eunicida > Amphinomidae > Hermodice > Hermodice carunculata. The sequence goes on along the minus strand of CAXHWN010001094.1, from coordinate 223,093 downwards.
GCAGCGGGTTACTTATCATAACATGCTATGGAGCCTATGTCTCTACATGGTTCTCTGAGTAGCGGCTCCTTGTCTAAGTTGAATATTCAGCAAAGACCACCCACATAATAATGAATAAATATGAACGTGGCAGATGATGAATTAGCTAAATAGGTGAACGAGAAAGATTTGACTTGCAAAATTGAAAGTTTTTGTGAAAATGCTCCTATATAAAACCTTGCTTGGGATTGCAGATGGTTGACCTTGACTGATTGTTCAAGGTCAAATGGGCATGTCATGTAAAATTGCCCGGATGCAATAACTCCCCAAGGATATGACTAAAGAGGTTGAAATTTTGCAAGATTATGTACCATAATATGAACTTGCTTGGGATTGTATATGAGTGATCTTGACGTACTTTTTAAGGTCACATGGGCATGTCATGTAAAATTGATGCGGACACAATAAGTCTGCGAGGATTTGGCTTAAGTGGTTGAAATTTTGCATGGTTATGTACCATAATATGAACTAGGTTCGGATTATAGATGGGTGACCGTGACCTATTTTCAAGGTCACATGGCCACTTTTTAAAAATCATTGCAGATGCGCTCGGGAAAGTTTTTATTTAAAGAGGTTGACATTTTGTGTCATAATATCTCTAAGTAAGACTTTTGTAAAACCTTGATTGTGACTGAAGATGTAAGACCTTGACCTATTTTTCAAGGCCACGTGGGCATTTCTTCTAAAATCAATGTTGACGTGATAACTCAAGGAAGAAATGACTTGGGATGTTGAAATTTTATGTGAAGAAGTTCCTATATCTGATCTTGCTTGGGATTGCAGATGGGTGACCTTGACAAATTTTTCAAGGTCACGTGGGCATGTCATCTAAAATTGACACTCATGCAACAAGTCTGCAAGGATTTGACTTTGGAGGTTGTAATTTTGCATGTTTATGTACAATAATATGAACTAGGTTGGGATTGTTGATGGGTGACCTTGACCTATTTTCAAGGTCACATGGTCACTTTGTAAAAATCATTGCAGATACACTCGAGAAAGATTTGTCTTAAAGAGGTTGACAATTTGTGTGATTATGTTTCTATGTAAGAAATATGTAAGACCTTGCTTGTAACTGTAAATGTGTGACCTTGACCTATTTTTGAGGTCACGTGGGCATTTGGTCAAAAATCAACGTTTTGAAATGTCAATAGAGTGTGTACCTTCACCATATTTGTAGGTTATTTGAATCGGTGCGCCTATTTATAAAAAAAAGGGTGACAATAGTAAGGGTGCACAGGGAGACATTTGATTTTCTGTTGGAAAATAAGCCTGTTCTAGTTATACTTTTGTTTACAGCACATAGGGCTTAAACAAAGTGGTAGTAGTCAAAAAGAGTTATTCTGAACAGCATTTGGTTTGTTGTAAAAAGTGAACATCAATGTGATGGTGTCAAGCAAAATATATAAACAACAGACCAGTTCATGAAAGTTGCCTTATTACAAAGGACCGTGCATATTGCTCGGAAAAAGGACTCCACACCCATTGGTGTACTATTAGCTACCAGTTCATGAAAGTTGTCTTCTTACAAAGGATTCTGCTTATTGCTGTGAAAAAGAAGCCACATCGATTGGTTTGCTATTAGCTGCCAGTTCATTAAAGCTGCCTTATTACAAAGGACAGTGCATATTACTAAGAACAAGACATCACACCCATTGGTGTACTTTCAGCTGCTCTTCACATTAAATGTTCATAGCACATATGGGTATCACAGGGAATGCAATATAACATGGAAGGGAGAAAATGGCCACAAAGTGACGAAAGGTATGTGTGGTCTTTGTTGCTTATAGGCTTTTTCCGGGCTATTTTTAATACAGGGGTCAATGTGAATCTACAATATTATGGCGTGCAGATCACTTGCATCTCTTAATTTCACAGGGACAGAATCATCAACATGGTGGCAACGAAATATAGATCCATGTTGATTTTTGTTTTATGTTTGTTTTGTAGGATGATGATGATGATGATGATGATGATGATGATGATGATGATGATGATGATGATGATGATGATGATGATGATGATGATGATGATGATGATCATGATGAAAAATTCATGAGCTAAAACTGAAACTTTGAAAGGTGTTGCAAAACCCATGAGACTCATACAGCTTTGTGGAGCTGATTAATTTTACGTTGGGGTTTTTTAGAAAAATATTTTGAGGTGCAACAGTTTCAGCTCACGCTTTTCGATACCATATTTGAAGTGAAAAATATGATTTTTTGACATGTCTATACCCGAATTAAATACGTCTAAGCAGTGATTATTTTTAGCCTTTCCTTGCAACACAGCATACTGACCATATATTTCATGCATGCAAACATTCTTTATGGTAGCTTTACATGGAGCGTAGGTTTTTTACAGGTGCTAGTAAACAAGCAATTGTGAATTCAGCTGATATTCATTTTCCTCATTGTAGTTTGAAGATATGATATCATGGTGAATGGCAATATCATAGGTTCATTGTTACATACTCATTTCACGCTTCATTAGGTACAATTCTAGATGATGAATGCTTCGGATCAATTCCTGACTTTACATATTTATGAACGATGATCTCTATTCATGAAAATTGAAACTGTGCTGTAGAGGTGTTAGATGTTGTGATGCTTATCTTTGCAAATGCACCACTTGCATTCCTACTCCATATATCAAGACAAACCATTCAAACACAAAACAAAAACTGGTTACACTTTATGGCATTAAATGAGAGAGCTAAATGCTTCCTTTAGAAGACACCAGTATCTCTATCTACAAAAAAACAACATTTAATATTGTGGAGGAAGTGTACATGATAACTAATGCAGGTAGCCCAGGTACAAGGAAAGGTGACATTGGACTAATGTTACGCTTCATGTCAGTCTTTCCACTGTACCATTGAGACCATTTCTATTAGCTGTGACCTAGTTCCACCTGTGTACCTCGTAACAATTTGCCTTGCTAACTGAAACCAAAGGTGACATTTAAATCGAGGGAAATGTATTCTTTAGCCAACGCTTCCTAGAAATGTGCCGTCATCTCGGATTTAGCGTTTGGATAGTAAGCTGTACATATGGACAGTTCTTCAGATATTTGATTGTTAATTTTCTTTTCTCGTCATCAGGGAGATTTTTGTCTGTGTTTTAGAAGATCTTTGTTTAGTAGTCTTGTTTTAGGTGGCAAGTCGGGTGACATGGTAACTCTCTCTTGGTTATTTCTGAGATTCCTACCACGCGAGAGCCATGCGTTATGGTCATCCAGACTGACAAATTTTATGGTGACAGCAGAATTTTTCTCCTTGTTCAAATGATGGAATGCAGACAAAAGGACTCCACATTATCCTCTCTCAACAAGGTGCGGTAGAACTGAATACAGGTCTTACTGGCGTCCTTTAGATTTTCTCTCACAGGCCCTTTAAACCATGATTAATGAGAGACCACTTGTGTCTATGAACATGAATGTCAAGAAGTTTTTCAGGGAATGCAAAAGGTAATTCAGCCATTTTTTGACACGTTTGTCAGAAATTCGTTTAAGATCCTATAAACCCTATAGCTGCAATCTGTACACTTCTTTTTAGAATATCAAATATGTTGTTTACCTTAGTGAGGTGTATATTTACAATTTGTAACTTGTCACCGATCTCTTCTTGGATGGCTGGCTGAACAGCCTCAATAATTTTGGGATCAACGTGTGCTGGCATAGACGTTTATTTAGTCCTCCCAGCCCATGCTTTATTAGCCGTAATAGCTGTTACAGTGCAGCACAAAAGCAAATAAATAAAAATGTTGAATCAAACTTTGTCTAGAGGGTACAGGCAGAGCTATGTGCCATGTTTTATCTGATCATATCAAAGTTAATAATTGGTCATCCATTATGCAGGGTATCATGGTAAATGGGGAATTACTGTATAGGTACATAGCTCATTGTGACTCGGTCTATTTCACTTAGCTTGGGGACACAGTCACGGTACAAGCACATCAACAAAAGTACATATGTCCACATATACAAGCAGATATCAGCCAATGCAGCAAAAAATATAAAACTTCCACAAGAATTTCCAATAAAGTATCAATAGACACCTGACTATTACACCACTGCGATCTGGGAATGCTTACCACGCAATCGGTCAAACCTCATGTACACTAGGAAAATATACCCGTCAAGTTACATGGATTTATGTTGAAACTGGCCTAGTGGCTGCCAGTCTCCAACTTAGTATTGTTCCCCCTCAATGGCGGGGTGGGGGGTGGGGGGGGGGAGAATAGCAAGTAAATAACCAACCTGCGGTTAACTTTTACACATCTAATTCAAAATACACCCAACTTTAGCTAAGCAAATTTCTAGTAGCTTGGAATGAGCTAAGCGTCATTGGCACACTTTGGATAAGCCTAACCTACATGTAATAGCATGTGGATATGTGATACTCAGTCACCTGTTCTTGACATAGTGTTTTTAAGATTCTGACAAAGTAAGAAAGTGAGATTGATTTAAGTTTACAGTTTAAAGTTTTAGGAACATATGATTTGTAAACAATTTACTTTTACAATTCTATATGTTTAGTTTTTATAACATAGGGGGCTTTAAATGAAATGTTAGAAGTTTACAAGGTATAAATTGGTATTAGCTGAAATATTAATATATGTTGTATTAAATATGATATGTTAATGTGCATTGCATGTGTTCTGCTTTTTGTGGAAAGAAAAAACTTAGAGAAAAAAAGTCCCTGACAAGGCGTATTACTTTCCAGTTTGAGGTGAAGGTGTTGCATGGTTGTAGAGAAGAGTACATAAACATGATCAGCAGCACATTATGTGGTCCAGCTATTGGACTGGTTGATGGGTGTTAATAAACATATCCACAAACGGAATGTAAGCTGTCCATGCGGGTCATAGGTAATTATTGTGGCTGATCCCTTTTGGCTCCCTCAATGGCGGTCCATAGGTAATCATTGTGGCTGATCCCTTTTGGCTCTCTCAATGGCGGTCCATAGGTTATTATTGTGGCTGATTCCTTTTGGTGCTCCCCATGGCGGTCCATAGGTAATTATTGTGGCTGATTCCTTTTGATGCTCCCCATGGCGGTCCATAGGTAATTATTGTGGCTGATCCCTGTGGGTGCTCTCCATGGCGGTCCATAGGTAATTATTGTGGCTGATCCCTTTGGGTGCTCTCCATGGCGGTCCATAGGTAATTATTGTGGTTGATCCCTTTTTTGTGCTCTATATGGCGGTCCTTAAGTAATCATTGTGGCTGATCCCTTTTGGTGCTCCCCATGGCGGTCCATATGTCATTATTGTGGCTGATCCCTTTTCGTGCTCTCCATGGCGGTCCATAGGTAATTATTGTGGCTGATCCCTTTTGCTGCTCTCCATGGCGGTCCATTGTTAATTTTTTTGGCAGATCCCTTTTGGTGCCATAGCAAGTTATTGTTGTAGTTCACAGGGACATCTCGCACCCAAAGCTATGTGTTTTATTTTACTGTATTTTTTTTTTTTTTGGTCATCTATGATGTCAGAGTTATGTCAAGATAATCCCTGACTGACAAATGATTTCAACTAAGTAAATAAATGATAACACAGATTTATGCTGTTTTCGAAGAACGTCCTAAACTCATTGTATTCAAGGGTAGTCATTCAGTGCTTCAACATTTGAGTAGTCAGGTTTTTGTGTCCTATAATTGAAAAGGACTTAATTATATATAGGACACTTTAACATGGTACAAAGTGTACGGTAAAGTAGTACCAAGCCGAAAGACAGCCTCAAGGATTTGGGGGGGGGGGGGACTTGTTTGATAGTTTCCCACTAATTAACAATTCACTGTTCCAGCTTTGAATTTTTTCACTGTTCCTCAAATGTTATAAATGCAGGTAGAGGGAAATAGTGACTAGATTAGTTATGTAGCATAGAGAGACTGGCTGGCATCCCTTTTTTCTCTCTCTCCATAATATATGTACACACACACACACACACACACACACACACACACATATATACATATACATATATATATATATATATACACACACACATATATATATATATATATATATATATATATATATATATATATATATCGACGTGGTGCTTCTATTTCAACAACTGGGCACAGAGCCATTAAAGGAACATCTTGGCAATAAAGGCAGTTCAAAGTGGACCTGGTTGAGAGATTTGGAGAAGAGTTAAAATATCAAAAATACCCTTACGATCCCTATTAACCTGCGTAATAATTTTTAACCAATTGTAGGTTTTATTCGATAAGTGTCCAAATTGAATATCAATCAATTTATTAATTGATGAATAATTAAAATTAATTGATTGAAAATATTGGATTAATGGTTATGCCACGTTGTTACCGACTTTATAGGAAATTTTCATAAGAAACATTCATTACAAAGATTGAATCAAATGGCAACACCATCTTTTGAACAAGTTTATCCCTGTGGCTCCTGAAATTTTGGAGCAATTATTTCAGCAGTTTGAGAGATATTTTTTAAGTGCGACTTTTCTAAAAGACAATAGCAATAAATAAAAAAGCATGAATATAAGGGCAGATTAACTATTTGTACAAATCTGCTAAAAATTCACTCAAGGTACGTACATTATATTTGAAACTATAACCTCACTTAATATTTTGTCACAAAGTTACATAGATTCCATATTTCATTGTTTTCTCTAAGACGATATAACGAGATCCAAAGAATGTGTCAAAAAGTTAGACATAACTGTATCATAAAGTCATGGTCGGCTCATATTGTTCATCACCATAATAAGCTACTTGACCCTTATAAAGTAGCACGTCTTGCCTTGTAAGTCAGTGCTAACCAGCTGATAATCAGATATAGGAGCTAGTGGTTACATTCTCCTGCACACTTGAGCGAAGTGCGGTATTTATCATATGTATCAAAGAAGTACTTAAAAGGAAATGAGGTGCACATTGTATAACTCTTTTATTACAAGTTTTTGACAAAAGGCAAACTTATCTGAATTCACATAGCGGTACTAGATTATATTATTCGTAAACTGAACTTCCATTCAAGCATCAACAAGCCTACAGTTGCAGAAACCACATGCAAAGCCAGGTCCACATCTTTCCTGGGCGCGACGTAAGTGCATTGTGCTAAAGGTTGGACGAGGAAACCTTTGACTCAGTTAAACCTTGGCACTTGAAAATTCAGTGTGAAGTAGATTTCATGACCTACGAGTACACTTGCACCAAATTTCCAAGTGACAAACTGGCTACGCCACTCGTTTATTGATCTGTATATTCATCAATGTGTCATAATATAGGGCAAACAAAACTAAACTAAGGGCACCTAAAATAATATATATTTTATCGATTGTGTATCTACAAGTGTAGTTGAGTGGATAACTTGGCAAAGATGCGAGTGCCGTATGATTGGTGAACCCATGTTCTCTGTTGCCACTTGAATGGATAACACGGAAAGTCCAGACGTCAAACAAGGCACGACTTTTTCTTAATGTAAACTTCATTATCCATTGCAGCTCTGCAATCTGATCAGAGTATGTGTTGGGGATACTTCTGGGGCACCAAATGATTTTTAGGGAATATTTTTTGTCGATACTTTGATGACACGAGCTGCAATTATCATAAAGCATCTACACTACAGATTGTGGATCAGTGGTCGTTCCTCAATTCGAGCATGTTTACGTCCTTGCTTTTCCGGTCGGCAGTTTAATAAAGTTTTAAGGCAGTTGAGTATGCAATCACATGATATTTTGTGTCTTCTCTTTAAAGTCTATGCTTACTGATAATTACTATTACTGAAAGGTGTACCTAAAATGACAAAGTACAATACTACCTAGAGCCTTCGATAAACTCTATCAACTTGATACAACCTACATTATTTGCTTCATGAAAGCTATGTCCTGAGTCACTTCGAGTAATCCTTATAATGAGACATTCAGTGGGTTGTGAAATCCAACTTTGTTTTCCAACTTTGCCTGGAAAGTTTTGCTACAAATTGTGTAGTCCACCCATCCATTGGCGAATTACAATTGCATTGGCAAATGACAATTGTATTTTTTGTTAACACCTGCTACTTTGGGGAGTAGGGGATGACGCTTCTTTGTGGGGGATGTTGTTATAATATGAAATGTGCTGTCTGTAATCGTCCTTATGTTTACGTTTATTTTGCTCACTGGCGTAAATTTGACAATCGGGAATACATCAAACAGAATGGATCTAGAGATAAACCTTATTTAATATTGGTTACTAACTCAAGAGCTTAATATGTTTGTACAGTAAATTATTTTACATGAATTTTATGCTACAATACAGGTTATTTTTTAAGCATGTTAATGGTTTCAAATACAATTTTGGAAATGAAGGTCTTCTGCTACTATAGTGAGAAAATTATCTCAATGCACGCTCGCAAAGAGTGGTCATTCAAGGTCAGACCCCGTTTTGGGGACCATCACTGCAGGTGTCTCACAAGATTAAGTCTACAGCCCTTGCTCTTTTTAGTGTATGTCAACTATATTGTTTATCTTTAGAAATCAGAAATACGTGTTTTGCTGATGACACATCCTTGTATATTACAGTTAATGATTAAACAAAAGCAGCTGAGAAACCAATTCATGATCTTCATTCAATAATATGATGGTCCAATCAGTAGTTTGTCTCTTTGAACCAGCAAAAACAAACAAAACACTGATAGTCAGCAAAAAACAATCTTTAGATCATATTTGTTAAGACACCAATAACGTACTTTCCATGCACACAAGACCGCATTTTTTATTTTCTTTCCGTCAACTGTGCGTGAATGGGTCAATGAGTAATCATGGGCATTTAGAGAATTTGAAAAAGGGACCTAACAAGAACAAATTATATCTAACAAGTTGTACAATTACAGTGGCAGGGAAGTTGCTGTTATCCTTGACAGGACAAGAATGGGCTGCAACCAGCATAATACTAATCTTTTCAGAATTGGCGTTGTTGAATCACCGCCATGCTCTTCTAAAGCCGAATTAAAGAACATTCACCATTTTTTCTTCGAATGTAGCAGATATACTTTATCGAGAAATTAATTGCAGACTACAATTATATCTTATGCGAGTAATCTCACTAGAGGTTACACTTGATACCTCCCCTTCAGAAATTATGGTCGCCATTGTTGATTATCTTTTAAACCATAAGTTTGTCTAGTAAATCATTTTTCACAAGTTTTATGCTAACAAATAGTGTATTATGTAAGTATGTAAATGGTGTCAAAGAAAACCACAGGGAACTCATGGAATATTCAAATTCTTTATTCAGAATGTATGTGCGTTGTGAACAACACGAGAGAAAATATGTATCTTTAGCGATACCAATCAGCAGCATGAATAATCAGCATGTGCATATTCATGTGAAGGCTCCAAAACATGTTGAGTAGTTACCCGCTGAAGACCCTTTAATTTATTTGGGCTAATACAGCCTATGTCAAAATTCTAGAGAGGAACGTGTGCAATATGGACAATAGTACTACTATATCTATATAGTTTAGACAGGGACAGGTAACCTTATGGAGAGTAAAGAGTTCGGACTGCGGAATAGGGTAATGGCTACTAGGAAGTGGTTTTGGACAAAAAGACACAAATACAATTAGTGGATTGACTTCAGGAGTTAACATTGTTTTAGCTCACTAAAGAATTGTGATTTGACTAATTCAATTGTATGATCAAACAGAGTACAACGGAAGACGATATAAACACATGCACAATACCAAGAGAAAGTACTGCATACACCTCTGTATTCTGGTACTTCAATGTGATGTCTCACACTGCCAATGAAAGTAGATGGCCTATCATTTACGATGCCCATCTTTTGAATATTAGAACAACTGAACAAAGAATGACAACAATGATATAACTTTAGTAATAACAACACATTAACAATCAAAATCAGTCCAAAATAGGTAAACTTATCTCCAATGGTATTTCAACAGTCAAACAGTCTTAGGTAAATCCTTATCCTTGTTGAAATTATCCACACATACTGTCCCACATTTCCAAGTCCTATGACAGGTGCTAAAGGATCAGGTGCAAATTGCACAGAGGTATGGCTTGAATGCAATGTGGTACTGAAAGGTGTGGTGCTGATCCAATCCCACAGTGGTACAGTTTCGTTCCAATGTGGTACAATATACCAGTCCACTCAAAGACAATGTCCACACTCCACAGGTACAAAGTGTAAATGGGTAGCATCAAATATGCAAGTCCACTCAAGCCACTGTCCACACTCCACAGGTAAAATTTAAACAATAGCTCACAGTCTCAATGGCTTGATGGCAAGACACAGCTTCTGTCAGATCCTTCAGAATTCTCTCTCCTCTCTCCCCAGTCAGGACAGTATCTTATTTAAATACCTATGCAAGAAATATCACCATTATTCGAGAATTTTCCAATTAGTCAAACATCCCAGTACATTGAGGCCTATTTGGATAACCACATACGAATGTAGGTCACCATTCTAGCTAACTCCACTTGTTTACCAGTTACATGTGAGTCACCCACAAAACAGGCCAACTCAGAGACTCTGCAGTGCCCTGCAAAGTATTCATTGATCTGAATGACCCGGCACACACTCAATGAATACAGTGACCTCTCCAACTGAAAGCAGACAGCCATACATATTTTCATAACACATGTGTATGCAATGTTTTTGCCTCTGTTCACACCTTTGTCCATATGGTCTGAGGTCCCGTGCTGTAACCACAGGTGACAAAATTGTTATTCTTCTTCAAATGGAATACACAAAATACACAACAATATGTGGGGAAAGTTTCCTGCAGTTACCTTTCTTCTCAGCCAAACCACCCCTGAGGCATGTCTCTTATTGGTCACATGAAGCAGGTGTTAAAAACAGAACCAATAT
>CAXHWN010001094.1:200000-212000 GCA_964020975.1 Hermodice carunculata | reverse complement strand
CAAATTTTCTTTACAAAAGTGCTATAACACTCCAAGTCCCTCACTTTGAACAAAAATAGTTTTTGAGGTTTTGGGACCTTTAAGGTCTGATAGTGAGAGACAGCAGAACACGATCGCATGATCGGAATTGAAAAGAGGAGTTAGAACACCACTGTAAAGCACCAGGCCAGCAGAGTCAGTGATAATAAGATCAGAGGTGCTGTGAGTATTTGGTGGTTCATGAAGGTTTCTGTATAAGGGGAGAGTATAGTATAGACATATATATTTTACACTGATTGCGAAACAGGACAAGCATATATTAATCACTGTCCCTGGCATAGATGGTGGCGTTTGCTTTCATGGCAACTTGTTTGGTGGAGAGAACTGTAGGACTTGGGTAAAAAAATCACCGAGCACAGCCAGAGCGGTAGGAAATCATTCCACTTGCTTCTCCAGCGGTGAATCCAACCCGGGCCACAGAGGTGAAAGGCCAGCGTGTTGCAGCCTCCGCAACTGTGCACCCAAAAAGGGGAGAGTATGGGTTGCTTTCAAGTGCTACAGAGACTCAAGACGGATCCCATATTTCAGCAGGCTGGCTAGGAGGTCAATAATGATTTCCAATCAGTAAGAGCCCATGTTTTAGGGCCATTTCAGCCCAGGTACATTCTAAATTAAAATCTTTCAGATTGGTGAGCCTTCAACATGGTAGCAAAGAAGAAACATACGCAAGGACCCCTCTTCCTTTTCCTATGGGACGGTCTCCTCTAAAAGGAGGCTGAAAGTTGTCAATAAGAAGGAGCTGATCAGGGAAGTTCACATCAAGCCAAGTTTCGGATAAAGCTAAAACATCTACGTTTTCGGCTTGAGCTAACAATTGAAGTTCAGCAAGTTTATCAGAACTCGTTCTACTACGGATGTTGAGAAAGCTAAGTTTTAAAGGTCATCCTGATTAAATGCGTACCACAAATTAGAAAGTTGATGTTCAGGATAGTTGGAAATGATATCTGAAAACCAAAACGTTTTATTTTCTTTTATTTCAGAATAGTTTTTTTTTAGTTCCATAAGTGTGCCACAATTGCTCCATGAAAGTGCAGGATTTTTTCTGTTCGTGGCCTGATGTGTGAAAGTGTTGGTGACTAAACAACCGGCTGGCTGGGGTGAATGTGTTATAAGCCAGAGTGCTTGCAGTTTTCCAAGAGTCAGGGCAGATTCAGCACAGCATAGTGATTCCGGAGAGTATGAATTGAGATTTTTATGAACGTGGTCTGACGAGGAAAAAGAATAATTAACAAGAAAAGATGATTTGCTGCATAGCAAATCAGTGTGTGTGTCTTCAAAGCATATTGGTGTGGCAATGTACAACTATTCCATAACACAGGAGTACAAGTTGGAATGACATCTCTATCTATTAAAGCTTTGAAGTTATTCAAGATTTAAAATTTCTTATGGTGCTATTTAGCATAATTTAAATTGCTACAACTTCCAGTTTTAATTTATTAGCTGCGCAATGGTCAACAGCCCCCTAGTAGAAGTTGGTCACATGTAGATTGCGCAGTGTTACAATACCCAAAATTTAAACCCAACATGAACCAAATCGGATGAAAATTGACCAAGTTGTGGCAAGATGAAACTTTCCAAGGGCCAAATGGCCTTGACCTTTGCCCTTTCGACGGTACATGTTCTTATAAACATGTGCAGTGCTGCAATACCTACAATTTGAGTCCAACTTGATCAGAATTGGATGGAAATTGGCCAAGTTATGACTGGATGAAACTTTCAAAATGACCTTGACCTTTGTCCTTTAGAGCTCACATGTTATATTCAAAATGTGTAGTGTTACCATAGCTACCATTTGAGCCCAACATGATCAAAATTGGATAACAATTGACCAAGTTATGGCTAGAAAAAAGTTACCATGGAAAGTGGCCTTTGACCTTGAAATGACATTTGACCTTGAGATGACCTCTACCTGAAGCAAACCTTGACTTCAAAAATGACATTTTGGCTTAAAATTGAACTTTGACTTTGACATGATCTTTGACCTTGACATGACCTTGACATTGATATGACCTTTACCTTGCTATGATCAAACTCCCATACACTCGGAACCAAATCTACTATAGTATATAAGAAATTGAAGATTTAAAACTTTGATTAGCCCTCTTTTGCATAATGTTGAAAAGCATGACCTCTCATTATAAAAAGGCCAGACTTTACCTGTAGAAGTATAATTGTGCCAAGTTTGGAGTTTCTACGTGAATTATGAATTGAATTGTGTTTTATTGACTGCGCCACATATACAAAGTAGCAATTTGTCACACATGATACATACAGTACAAATTTATGTTATAAAGCAAACGTCACAAAAAAAAAATCACACATGATACATACAGCACAAATTTATGTTATAAAGCAAACGTCACAGAAGCGACAAAAACAGATACATACAAAGGAATAAAGAAAAAAAAATTATAAAGCAAACGTCACAGAAGCGACAAAAACAGATACATACAAAAAATAAAGAAAAAAAACCCGCACATGATACACAAAACATAATAGATAAAGGCGCTCGGTATAAAGATACTATTGATTATATTGGCCATAGAGGTTTCTGCCGTATTGTAATGCATTCTTTCAGATATGTCTCAAACATTATTATTATTAATTCCGTATCACTTAATTTCATAATAAATCTAAACATGTCTTGATCACTGAATGATGTTGGATGTACGAAAACGTCATGAATCTTTTTCCGAAATTTTTGCCTTGGTATATCGTATCGATTACAGGACATACCAAAATGGTATTCGTCTTCAATATGTTTACAAGGAGGACATATTCTTTGGTTTACAGGAACTTTGGCTGGTCTTCTGTGTCTACCCGTTTCTATATACAGATTGTGTGCACTTATACGTAATCTAGTAATATTTCTGCGATTACCTCTAAATATCTTTCAAATTTTAAGTCAGTTTTGAATAATTTGTAGGTTCTTAATTTGGAATCATCATTTTGCCGTAGAATTTCTTGTTGCCACTGATTTTGGAATTTTTCTTCTATTCTTTTCTTAAACATAGTGGAAGGAAAATCGCCGTAATAAATTTCATGATTGTCCCAAAGTTCCTGTAAGTCTATTGCATATAAAGTATCTTCAACCGATTTTAGCCAGTGCGATTGATTTGTTTAAGACATCTCAACATGACACTTGTATGCATTGAAAAGTAACGAATTTTGATCCATATTCATAATTCGGAGCCAATGTTTACAGACACTTGTCATTACTTTGAGTGATAAAGGTGTTTTTCCCAGTTCAGCAAATACAGCAATATTACTTGCTCTCCGATGTACACCAAGACAGTACTTCAAAAATCGTGTGTTTAGTTTTTCAAAATCTGTTTTTAAAAAAAATTATGCAATATTGTCTTGTGTCAAACTTTTGGATGGTAAAACAGTTTAGGCTCCCCATATTTCCGATGCATACAGTAAAATTGGCATTATAACTTTATCAAACAAGGATAGGTAGAATTTCAAATTTGTGTCTCCCGGTATAAATATTCGCTTTAGTCTTGCTAAAGCTTTATTGACCTTATCACATAACAACTTTATTGCACCATCAAAAGAACCTGTTGTAGATATTTGAATTCCAAGATATGTATATGTTTTAACAGTTTCCAGTGTGACGTCGCTGTATACAAACTTTCGTGCCAGTTTCTTACCTGACTTATTGAATATCATTACCTTCGTCTTGTTTATATTAATACTTAGTTTCCAATCTTCACAAAAAGCATTTAATATATTTAAACAATTTTGAAGCCCTCCTTTGGTTTCAGATACTAGAATAAGATCATCAGCGTACAATAAACAGTTAATTTTCTTTTCATGTAGCGATACTGGATGACAATTATCATTAAAACAGTCTGGTAAGTCATTAATGAAAGTATTAAATAAAGTAGGACTCATTACACAACCTTGTTTTACTCCTCTTCGGATCTGTATATTGTCTGATAGACCACTAGAAAATTTTATTTGTAATGTTGAGTTATGATACATATCTTGGATTATTCTAAACATGTATCCATCGATAGCATATTTCAGTAATACGTGTAATACTTTTCAAATTAAATGTCGGACAAATTTGCCTGTAAGGAAAGAAAGAAGAAAGAAAGAAATAAAGAATTCCTAGAAAAACAGAACAGTGTGTGTCGACACACACACCTTTTTCAGAACAGATGTAACAGCAGAGGAAAAGACCATTCAGCCTTACAGACATGGGCCGAACGCCCAGAACCTTGCTGTCACAAAACCTGAAAAGACCATTCAGCCTTACAGACATGGGCCGAACGCCCAGAACCTTGCTGTCACAAAAACTCAGGGAGTGCAGCCGTGGGACAGCCAGACGATCCAACCTGCAGTCTGGGCAACGATAATTCGCTGCAAAAGAGATATTTCCTATACAAAATTACAGACCTCATTTAACAAGAACAAGCATACGTGCAATAAATTGGACTTTGCGTTAGGATGGGCCTGGTCTTGTAGTGTTTCAAACTCTAACATTCACGGAAACAGCTACGGCCTACACCTACGGTATGCAAAAGTATGCAATAACAGTTGATTTTTCTTTCTCGCCTGTATGGGTGTTTAAACATAAATTTGCATTTATGAATGGCTTTAGATATATCAAAAAACCCGACAGCGACCCTTGGAGGGCAGTGATTTACGTTGCCGTATAAGGCTACACACGGAGCTCTCTGTTTATGAACCCATGGTCTACATCAGTACATGTACATATGAAGTCACGATCCTTAATTTTAGATCGTATACATTATGTAACTTTGGTAAATATTTTCCTTCAACTGATCTGCTTTCTGGGTCCATATGAACGACGAAGATACAATGGCATGATTTTTTTTTACACTCGATTATTGCAAGCTGGCTGTGGATAGTCACAAACCGCGGTACATAACTGAAAGAGATCAAAGGCCAGCCGCCCACTGGTCTTGGTAGTTGCGTAGATGAGGCGTATCCAGACAAGTGTTATCTGCACATTACACTGACCAACTAACTCAACACCGGGACCTGTTTTGGACTGTTCAGCCTTGGACATGGTTATGGAACAAGATCGGTCCTTGTTTGCTCATGTTTTCTACCCGTTTTTCCCATCAATTGAATCAAAATGGCTAAACACACTAATGTTTGTTACAATGTGATGGTTTGTAACATGCCAGACCGGCGTTGTTATTGTGAGAGCCAATTGCTAATTATGTGATATATCATAACAGTCGTAGAACTACTACATTGGTTATCACGGCAGCTTAGGAGGCACAGATTAGTTTTCACTTAGTTTAATAGTGATGGTCGATCGATAACGGGGTCAGTGGTGTTTATGACATGTTTAATTCTGTGAATCTCAGTGCCCACATCATAATCATCTGTTTCATATTCACCAGTCGTCATGCTACAGAAGAAAAAAAATCCAAATTCCACTGTGAAATTGAAAAGAATTTTAAGCAGATCACAAAATGTACTTTTCACTCCACCTCTTCGATTCCCCCTTCTGAACACATTAAAGCCAAATAACCATAACAAGAATCTATATTATGAATTTCAAACTCCTTTGACAAAAATTACCATGATGCAAAAATGGTGCAAACAAGGCTAGTAGAAGATAAATCACGATCAAGTGAACACCCTATCTGTCTTTGAAACCTGACGTATACCGTAACACTGGCTTGTCTGATGTTGTTATCCAGTCTTTTCTCTCTACCTCTCTATGGTCAAGAGAATTTATATAGGGCTGCGCCCTGTTTTCCAATTGCTTTCTTTTGAAATAAAAATATGCTAAAACCAAGTGTTAAAGTATGCGTCACGTTTCAAAGACAGATAGAGTGGCACTGCCACACAAGCTTGAGTAAACGTAACGAGACAGGACGCCACAGATAGGGAAAGATGGTTGAAGTACGTCCTCGTTTATCAGATATATCGCCAGCAAATTAATTAGTACTTAGCTATAAATTTATGTTGCATGCAGCAACCTATGTGACAGCTCCCAGTCTGTCTGTTGTTTTGATATAGTTATGTACAGCGTCGAAGATTATTTTTTTTGTTGCAAAGTGCACCTTTTGGAGCCAAAAAGGTAAAGTTTGAGTAGTGAAGGGTGCAAATGGGGAATAAGTTTGCTGTATAATGTGTTTCGTTGATTGCTGTAGAAACGACATTCACAAAAGTAGTGGAATACATCTTCAATAAAGTTACCGCAGACACACCTGGGAGAATCTGCAAGACCCTTTTGAATAAATCAGATTTCAACCTGCTGCATCCCATGTGCAAACGCGCATGGAACACAGCAAGTCGTCTCTCGCTCCTGTAAAATAGTTTATTGACACATTCAGTTCCCTGATTTAGGTTTTTTCTTGAATTCTGCAAGGTCTTCTGAGTTACGGACTTCAGTGCGTAAATTGTTCCAGAGTCCAACAACAGATGGGAGAAAGGAAGAGTCAAATAAATTCGTTCGTGATCTAATATGGGACAATGTCGAACCCGATCGGATGTTGTACCTGTTTCTGTCACTAACAGGGTCAGGAATAAGATTTTGTAGATATGGGGGACTGTCACCGTTCATCATTTTGAAGAATAGAATGTGTTTGCTTTTTTCCAGACGTGATGATAATTTCTCGAGGCCGTATTCTTGATAAATAAAATTGTGGTTAGTCCCAGCAGTTACACCAGTAATAATTCTTGCTGCAGCAAGTTGAACGTTTTCTAACTGCGTGGACTCCTGTAAAGTACATTTGTCCCAGCCTCCCCCCACATGTTCCAGGAGAGGTCCTATGAAAGAAAGATAAAGTGTTTCTAGATATTTCCTATTAAGACGAATTTGCAAATATTTCAAAATATTGACCATTTTCATTCCTTTAGTAAACAATTCCTTGATGTGACTAGACCATTTTAAATCAGAACGAATGGTGAGACCAAGATGTTTGTGATCGGTTTCGTTTGGCAGTGTACTATCCTTAAAGACTAAATTAGGGTACTGTAAAGGATTTCTTTTCTTAGAAATTATTATGCTCTTGGTTTTTGTCGGATTGAAGGATACCAGCCACTGCTGCGACCAAGCTTCCACTTCCTGGAAGTCAGTGTTAAGAATATTTGTCACGGCATTGGCATCATCCACCGTAATAAAAATAGTTGCGTCATCTGCAAAACGTCGCATGGATGATTGAACAATGTTGACAATATCAGTAATATATATTAAAAATAATAAGGGTCCAAGAACAGATCCCTGAGGGACGCCTGTTCTGACTTGTCCCCACTGTGATGACCCTCCTTGAACAACAACTTTTTGTTTGCGTCTCTCCAAGTAATCTCCGAACCACTGCAACAATGAACCGTTTATTCCAGATTTTTTTTTTTTAATTTGTGCAAAAGACCCGGGTGATAGACGCGGTCGAAAGCTTTGGTTATATCGCAAACAATTACTCTGACATCCTTCTTCTTGTCGACTGCTTCACAAAAATGGTGATACAAAAACACAAGTTGGTTGACCCCGCTATCACTCGGTATAAATCTTGACTGCGATTTTGATATCGCTACGTTCTCCCGAAAAAAATTTGAACACTTGTTTGAAAACTATCTTTCTCGAAAATCTTGCTTACAGAACTTAAAAGTGATATTGGTGTGTAGTTGTTGGAGTCGTTCCGGGACACTTTTTTGAAAATTGGAACCACATTTACCTTTTTCCATTCAGATGGAAATTTATTTTCGCCTAAAGAAATATTAAATAATTTTGTGAGAGACTCGGAAATATCATGAGCAGCTTCCCGGAGGAGACGCGAACTGATACCATCTGGACCATTAGCTTTAGAAATATGAAAGCTTTTTAATATCCAAAATACCTCGTTGCTGCTAATTGAGATATTTTCCAAAATATTCATGTTGTTCCTTTCATGAGGCGGAAATGAAAAATTTGCATCGGCAATGTTGGTTTGGTCAATAAAAATGTCATTCAATAGCTGGGCTTTTGCATCATTATGGGTAAATGTTTTATAATCATTCGATACTTCATTTTTTCGTAAGGGGAATTTGACTGTGTCCCACCAGCTTTTTTCTGTTTATGGTCATTGTTGAGATTATTCTCTAAACGTTCAAAGTGGTTCTCTTTTGCTTGCCTTAAGTCCTCAATATACTCGCAACTGCCTAAAGTATGGCCAAAGTACTGGTCTCAATTTGGCTTTTTTGTGAATACGTTCCACCTTGCGTTTTGCAGTGTGGAGGCTAGATGTGTACCAAGGAGCGTCACTCGCTCTAATTGTTATATTCTTGTGTGGTACATACTCCTTAGCTACTGACATGGAGGTATCTGTCTGCTTTTTGCATATTAAGTCAACGTTGTTTGAGTCAAAGCGGGCGTCCCAGTCATTTTCTAGTAATTTTTCTCTAAAAATGTCAAAATCAGCTTTGTCATACTCCCACACCAGTCTGGTGAATGTGCTAGCTTTCTTATGCCTAGAAAGTAGACTAGCGCTTACAAGGCAGTGATCACAATTTGCTGGTGGGGCAGAGACATTTACACTTCGAACAAAATTTGGCATATTGTAATAATCTGATCCAGACATGTAAAAGTATTTTCAGTTATTCTTGTTGGCTCTAATATGTTAAGTAAGAAAGTTTACAGAGCATAAGTGTTGCAGTTTGTTGCCATGATTGGTGTCTGGATTTGCATTTAGATCTGCCATAATTACAATTTTGTCTACACCAGCAGTTTTTTGCATCATCCATATTGTCTTGAAGCTTCTCCCAGAAAATGAGAGTGGAATTTCGGGGTCTGTACACAACAGCTAAAAGTAATTTATCATTACGTAGCCGACTTTTAATCCACATAATTTCTAAATCATTTTCAAGATCGTAGCGACGTTTAACAAAGAGCGACCGCGACGCATAGAGAGCCACGCCTCCGCCCAGTCCAGTAGTTCTTTCCCGTCTCATAATTGGGTGGAAGCCCGGGATCTCCAGGTCGCGGTTGGGGTCTGTGTTTGAGAGAAAAGTTTCAGACAACGCGATATTGTCGAATGAATCAGCTAATGATGTCTTAATACAACGCAATTTGTCGGGAGATAGCCAACGAATGTTTGCATGGCAGATTGTAAAGTCAACGAAACCAGCATCAGGCCCTGGATTAGGTTGAACATCCCCACATAGTAATAGAAGAATGGCACTGATACAAAATAAATATTCCACGGTTTTTTCAACTTGTTTCTGTAAAATATACAGCATAACCAAGGTTTCCATGCTAACCTCTGAGTGATGAATGCGTTTGCCCTGAGAAGGTCGTGAAACAGCAAAGGCTAATATACATAGGTACGTGCTTGGTATTGGTCCCACTGTACATGTACATAACACCCAGTTTGAAGACAACATAGGAACACCGAGGGTTGGCGATGATTGAAAAAGTAAGATTGAAAAGGCGTACTTCAGAAGAAACATATAACATACAACACACAATCGCTGCGACACAAAAATGCAGGTACGTAATGACACGTGTAAAAATAGAAATCATGAAAGACTATTAGTTCTGGGTCTATGCAGTAGAATACAATATAATATATAGGATTTTATAACTCACGCCACTATTGATTGTATGTGGCGTTGGTTGTGTTTTGTTGATTTTATGTGGTCTTAGTTGTGTACTTCGTTGTGCATACTGTTTTTTTCTATGTTTGAGAGTTAATTATCATTTTCCAGAGTGAAATTCAAAAGTAGTGACTCACTATAGATCACATGACCTAGACACTGTTGCAAGTAAATTGTGGCGCGCCTGCATCAGTGACGTGATGCATTGATATTTAGGCAAAATCAAATGTGCGCATGCGGTGTTTTATAATACGTCACGGGTTACGTGGAATAACTATGACGAACGTAAACAAACACGACACAATAGGTCAGCGTTAAAAGTAGGGCCAGGGCATATTTTTTGTGATGAATACCCAAGTGAACATAGAATAAAACAAAATTTTATATGGCCAGAGAGTGAGTTACTATTTTTCTCTCACTCGGGATCGTTGTTGGTGTGGGAAGTCACTCGTGACCTGCCGTCACCCGTGATTTTCCCCACCAACAACTATCCCTTGTGAGAGAAAAACTGTACCTCACTCTCAGCCATGCAAAATTATCAATATACCCTGTGTGGTGTAAATACTATAGCATTGTGTTGTACATACTTTTGTATTGCCCCAGTTGTACTTACTATTACACTGCGTATGTTATACTATTGTTCTCTATGTGTTCAACATACTGTTGTGTTGTGTTCTGTGTGTG
This sequence comes from Hermodice carunculata, assembly GCA_964020975.1. NCBI lineage: Eukaryota > Metazoa > Annelida > Polychaeta > Eunicida > Amphinomidae > Hermodice > Hermodice carunculata. The sequence continues at coordinate 201,713 of CAXHWN010001094.1, read as the reverse complement.
TGTGTGTGTGTGTGTGTGTGTGTGTGTGTGTGTGTGTGTGTGTTTTGTAGTCCCTAAAAATGTTCGTTTTCGTTATCATTATCATTATTATCATTATTCAGGAAAACGATACATTTGCTATACTTCACCGGCGTCATTTGCAGTCAGGCACACGCACGTTTATAATAATTTGTACCATGGTATTCCACAGAACTGAAGTGTCGGTGCCCCTGTGGAGTACAGGCACACCTGGCAATGGGCCATTGTACGGTGCCCCTGTGGAGTACAGGCACACCTGGCAATGGGCCATTGTACGGTGCCCCTGTGGAGTCCAGGCACACTTGGCGATGGGCCATTGTACGGTGCCCCTGTGGAGTCCAGGCACACTTGGCAATGGGTGATTGTACGGTGCCCCTGTGGAGTCCAGGCACACCTGGCCATGGGCCATTGTACGGTGCCCCTGTGGAGTCCAGGCACACTTGGCAATGGACCATTGTACGGTGCCCACGTTACTCTGTGCCTAATGCACACTAGTAACCGTGGTGTCACCTATGCAGATACCCTGACGCTCACGAGCAGTACTCTGCATGGATGTATATTATGCGTGTGTATCTAGAATACTACTCGGTACATGTGTGATCAATGCCGATGTATCACTAGTAGTAGTCTGTTCATATGTGAATAATGCCATTTTACCACCATAAGTATTCGGAACATATGTGTATAATGCTGGCGTTTCATTAGCAGTGCTCTGTACATATGTGTGTAGTGCTGAGCTATCACCAGCAGTATTCTCTACATATGTGCATAAAGTTGGTGTATGACCAGTAGTATTCTGTTATCTGTGTTTAATGCTGGTGTTTCACCAGAAGTATTGGGTGCATATGTGGTAGTACTCTGTATATGTGTATAGTACTCTGTATATGTGTATAGTACTCTGTATATGTTTATAGTACTCTTTATATGTGCATAGTGCTCTGTATATGTGTATAGTACTCTGTATATGTGGTAGTACTCTGTATATGTGTAAAGTACTCTGTATATGTGCATAGTACTCTGTATATGTATATAGCACTCTGTATATGCGTATAGTACTCTGTATATGTGTATAGTACTCTGTATATGTGTATAGTACTCTGTATATGTGCATAGTACTCTGTATATGTGCATAGTACTCTGTATATGTGGTAGTACTTTGTATATGTGTATAGTACTCTGTATATGTGCATAGTACTCTGTATATGTGTATAGTACTCTGTATATGTGCATAATACCCTATATATATGGACAGTACTCTGTATATGTGTATAGTACTCAGTATATGTGTATAGTACTCTGTATATGTGTATAGTACTCTGTATATGTGTATAGTACTCTGTATATGTGTATAGTACTCTGTATATGTGTATAGTACTCTGTATATGTGTATAGTACTCTGAATATGTGTATAGTACTCTGTATATGTGCATAGTACTCTGTATATGTGCATGGTACTCTGTATATGTGTATAGTACTCTGTATATGTGTATAGTACTCTGTGTATGTGTATAGTACTCTATATGTGCATAGTACTCTGTATATGTGTATAGTACTCTGTATATGTGTATAGTACTCTGTATATGTGCATAGTACTCTGTATATGTGTATAGTGCTCGGGTATCACCAGCAACATGCTGCACATATGTGTATAACGCTATTGTATCACCAGTGATACTCTGTACATGTGGGTGCAAT